>OZ037998.1:30238226-30248226 GCA_964035705.1 Porites rus | reverse complement strand
CCGGGATGACTAGGGATGACTAGGGATAACTGGGATGACTAGGGATCACTAGGGATGACTAGGGATGACTAGGGATGACTAGGGATGACTGGGATGACAAGGGATGACTAGGGATTACTGGGATGACTAGGGATGACTAGGGATGACTAGCGATGACTAGGGATGACTAGCGATGACTAGGGATGACTAGGGATGACTAGGGATGACTAGGGATGACTGGGATGACTAGGGATGACTAGGGATGACTAGGGATGACTAGGGATGACTTGGGATGACTAGGGATGACTGGGATGACTAGGGATGACTAGGGATGACTGGGATGACTAGGGATGACTAGGGATGACTAGGGATGACCGGGATGACTAGGGATGACTAGGGATGACTGGGATGACTAGGGATTACTAGGGATGACTAGGGATGACTAGGGATGACTAGGGATGACTAGGGATGACTGGGATGACAAGGGATGACTAGGGATTACTGGGATGACTAGGGATGACTAGGGATGACTAGGGATGACTAGGGATGACTAGCGATGACTAGGGATGACTAGCGATGACTAGGGATGACTAGGGATGACTAGGGATGACTAGGGATGACTGGGATGACTAGGGATGACTGGGATGACTAGGGATGACTAGGGATGACTAGGGATGACTGGGATGACTAGGGATGACTAGGGATGACTAGGGATGACTGGGATGACTAGGGATGACTGGGATGACTATGGATGACTAGGGATGACTAGGGATGACTAGGGATGACTGGGATGACTAGGGATGACTGGGATGACTAGGGATGACTAGGGATGACTAGGGATGACTAGGGATGACTAGGGATGACTGGGATGACTATGGATGACTAGGGATGACTGGGATGACTAGGGATGACTAGGGATGACTAGAGATAACTAGGGATGACTAGGGATAACTAGGGATGACTGGGATGACTAGGGAAGACTAGGATGACTAGGGATGACTGGGATGACTAGGGATGACTAGGGATGACTGGGATGACTAGGGATGACTGGGATGACTGGGGATGACTAGGGATGACTAGGGATGACTGGGATGACTAGGGATGACTAGGGATGACTAGGGATGACCGGGATGACTAGGGATGACTAGGGATAACCGGGATGACTAGGGATTACTAGGGATGACTAGGGATGACTAGGGATGACTAGGGATGACTGGGATGACAAGGGATGACTAGGGATTACTGGGATGACTAGGGATGACTAGGGATGACTAGCGATGACTAGGGATGACTAGCGATGACTAGGGATGACTAGGGATGACTAGGGATGACTAGGGATGACTGGGATGACTAGGGATGACTAGGGATGACTAGGGATGACTAGGGATGACTAGGGATGACTAGGGATGACTGGGATGACTAGGGATGACTAGGGATGACTGGGATGACTAGGGATGACTAGGGATGACTAGGGATGACTAGGGATGACCGGGATGACTAGGGATGACTAGGGATGACTGGGATGACTAGGGATTACTAGGGATGACTAGGGATGACTAGGGATGACTAGGGATGACTAGGGATGACTGGGATGACAAGGGATGACTAGGGATTACTGGGATGACTAGGGATGACTAGGGATGACTAGGGATGACTAGGGATGACTAGCGATGACTAGGGATGACTAGCGATGACTAGGGATGACTAGGGATGACTAGGGATGACTAGGGATGACTGGGATGACTAGGGATGACTGGGATGACTAGGGATGACTAGGGATGACTAGGGATGACTGGGATGACTAGGGATGACTGGGATGACTAGGGATGACTAGGGATGAATAGGGATGACTAGGGATGACTGGGATGACTGGGGATGACTAGGATGACTAGGGATGATTGGGATGAGTAGGGATGACTAGGGATGACTGGGATGACTAGGGATGACTGGGATGACTAGGGATGACTAGGGATGACTAGGGATGACTGGGATGACTAGGGATGACTAGGGATGACTAGGGATGACTAGGGATGACTAGGGATGACTAGGGATGACTGGGATGACTAGGGATGACTAGGGATGACTGGGATGACTAGGGATGACTAGGGATGACTAGGGATGACTAGGGATGACTAGGGATGACTGGGATGACTAGGGATGACTAGGGATGACTAGGGATGACTAGGGATGACTAGGGATGACTAGGGATGACTGGGATGACTAGGGATGACTAGGGATGACTGGGATGACTAGGGATGACTAGGGATGACTAGGGATGACCGGGATGACTAGGGATGACTAGGGATGACTGGGATGACTAGGGATTACTAGGGATGACTAGGGATGACTAGGGATGACTAGGGATGACTAGGGATGACTAGGGATGACTGGGATGACAAGGGATGACTAGGGATTACTGGGATGACTAGGGATGACTAGGGATGACTAGGGATGACTAGGGATGACTAGCGATGACTAGGGATGACTAGCGATGACTAGGGATGACTAGGGATGACTAGGGATGACTAGGGATGACTGGGATGACTAGGGATGACTGGGATGACTAGGGATGACTAGGGATGACTAGGGATGACTGGGATGACTAGGGATGACTGGGATGACTAGGGATGACTAGGGATGAATAGGGATGACTAGGGATGACTGGGATGACTGGGGATGACTAGGATGACTAGGGATGATTGGGATGAGTAGGGATGACTAGGGATGACTGGGATGACTAGGGATGACTGGGATGACTAGGGATGACTAGGGATGACTAGGGATGACTGGGATGACTAGGGATGACTAGGGATGACTAGGGATGACTAGGGATGACTAGGGATGACTGGGATGACTAGGGATGACTAGGGATGACTAGGGATGACTAGGGATGACTAGGGATGACTGGGATGACTAGGGATGACTAGGGATGACTAGGGATGACTAGGGATGACTAGGGATGACTGGGATGACTAGGGATGACTAGGGATGACTGGGATGACTAGGGATGACTAGGGATGACTAGGGATGACCGGGATGACTAGGGATGACTAGGGATGACTGGGATGACTAGGGATTACTAGGGATGACTAGGGATGACTAGGGATGACTAGGGATGACTAGGGATGACTGGGATGACAAGGGATGACTAGGGATTACTGGGATGACTAGGGATAACTAGGGATGACTAGGGATGACTAGGGATGACTAGGGATGACTAGGGATGACTAGCGATGACTAGGGATGACTAGCGATGACTAGGGATGACTAGGGATGACTAGGGATGACTAGGGATGACTGGGATTACTAGGGATGACTGGGATGACTAGAAATGACTAGGGATGACTAGGGATGACTGGGATGACTAGGGATGACTGGGATGACTAGGGATGACTAGGGATGACTAGGGATGACTAGGGATGACTAGGGATGACTGGGATGACTAGGGATGACTAGGGATGACTGGGACGACTAGGGATGACTAGGGATGACTAGGGATGACTAGGGATAACTAGGGATGACTGGGATGACTAGGGAAGACTAGGATGACTAGGGATGACTGGGATGACTAGGGATGACTAGGGATGACTGGGATGACTAGGGATGACTGGGATGACTAGGGATGACTAGGGATGACTAGGGATGACTGGGATGACTAGGGATGACTAGGGATGACTAGGGATGACCGGGATGACTAGGGATGACTAGGGATAACTGGGATGACTAGGGATTACTAGGGATGACTAGGGATGACTAGGGATGACTAGGGATGACTGGGATGACAAGGGATGACTAGGGATTACTGGGATGACTAGGGATGACTAGGGATGACTAGGGATGACTAGCGATGACTAGGGATGACTAGCGATGACTAGGGATGACTAGGGATGACTAGGGATGACTAGGGATGACTGGGATGACTAGGGATGACTAGGGATGACTAGGGATGACTAGGGATGACTAGGGATGACTAGGGATGACTGGGATGACTAGGGATGACTAGGGATGACTGGGATGACTAGGGATGACTAGGGATGACTAGGGATGACTAGGGATGACTAGGGATGACTGGGATGACTAGGGATTACTAGGGATGACTAGGGATGACTAGGGATGACTAGGGATGACTAGGGATGACTAGGGATTACTGGGATAACAAGGAATGACTAGGGATTACTGGGATGACTAGGGATGACTAGGGATGACTAGGGATGACTAGCGATGACTAGGGATGACTAGCGATGACTAGGGATGACTAGGGATGACTAGGGATGACTAGGGATGACTGGGATGACTAGGGATGACTGGGATGACAAGGGATGACTAGGGATGACTAGGGATGACTGGGATGACTAGGGATGACTGGGATGACTAGGGATGACTAGGGATGACTAGGGATGACTAGGGATGACTAGAGATGACTGGGATGACTAGGGATGACTAGGGATGACTGGGATGACTAGGGATGACTAGGGATTACTGGAATGACTAGGGATGACTAGGGATGACTAGGGATGACTAGGGATGACTAGGGATGACTAGCGATGACTAGGGATGACTAGCGATGACTAGGGATGACTAGGGATGACTAGGGATGACTAGGGATGACTGGGATGACTAGGGATGACTGGGATGACTAGGGATGACTAGGGATGACTAGGGATGACTGGGATGACTAGGGATGACTGGGATGACTAGGGATGACTAGGGATGACTAGGGATGACTAGGGATGACTAGGGATGACTGGGATGACTAGGGATGACTAGGGATGACTGGGATGACTAGGGATGACTGGGATGACTAGGGATTACTAGGGATGACTAGGGATGACTAGGGATGACTAGGGATGACTAGGGATGACTGGGATGACAAGGGATGACTAGGGATTACTGGGATGACTAGGGATAACTAGGGATGACTAGGGATGACTAGGGATGACTAGGGATGACTAGGGATGACTAGCGATGACTAGGGATGACTAGCGATGACTAGGGATGACTAGGGATGACTAGGGATGACTAGGGATGACTGGGATTACTAGGGATGACTGGGATGACTAGAAATGACTAGGGATGACTAGGGATGACTGGGATGACTAGGGATGACTGGGATGACTAGGGATGACTAGGGATGACTAGGGATGACTAGGGATGACTAGGGATGACTGGGATGACTAGGGATGACTAGGGATGACTGGGACGACTAGGGATGACTAGGGATGACTAGGGATGACTAGGGATAACTAGGGATGACTGGGATGACTAGGGAAGACTAGGATGACTAGGGATGACTGGGATGACTAGGGATGACTAGGGATGACTGGGATGACTAGGGATGACTGGGATGACTAGGGATGACTAGGGATGACTAGGGATGACTGGGATGACTAGGGATGACTAGGGATGACTAGGGATGACCGGGATGACTAGGGATGACTAGGGATAACTGGGATGACTAGGGATTACTAGGGATGACTAGGGATGACTAGGGATGACTAGGGATGACTGGGATGACAAGGGATGACTAGGGATTACTGGGATGACTAGGGATGACTAGGGATGACTAGGGATGACTAGCGATGACTAGGGATGACTAGCGATGACTAGGGATGACTAGGGATGACTAGGGATGACTAGGGATGACTGGGATGACTAGGGATGACTAGGGATGACTAGGGATGACTAGGGATGACTAGGGATGACTAGGGATGACTGGGATGACTAGGGATGACTAGGGATGACTGGGATGACTAGGGATGACTAGGGATGACTAGGGATGACTAGGGATGACTAGGGATGACTGGGATGACTAGGGATTACTAGGGATGACTAGGGATGACTAGGGATGACTAGGGATGACTAGGGATGACTAGGGATTACTGGGATAACAAGGAATGACTAGGGATTACTGGGATGACTAGGGATGACTAGGGATGACTAGGGATGACTAGCGATGACTAGGGATGACTAGCGATGACTAGGGATGACTAGGGATGACTAGGGATGACTAGGGATGACTGGGATGACTAGGGATGACTGGGATGACAAGGGATGACTAGGGATGACTAGGGATGACTGGGATGACTAGGGATGACTGGGATGACTAGGGATGACTAGGGATGACTAGGGATGACTAGGGATGACTAGAGATGACTGGGATGACTAGGGATGACTAGGGATGACTGGGATGACTAGGGATGACTAGGGATTACTGGAATGACTAGGGATGACTAGGGATGACTAGGGATGACTAGGGATGACTAGGGATGACTAGGGATGACTAGCGATGACTAGGGATGACTAGCGATGACTAGGGATGACTAGGGATGACTAGGGATGACTAGGGATGACTGGGATGACTAGGGATGACTGGGATGACTAGGGATGACTAGGGATGACTAGGGATGACTGGGATGACTAGGGATGACTGGGATGACTAGGGATGACTAGGGATGACTAGGGATGACTAGGGATGACTAGGGATGACTGGGATGACTAGGGATGACTAGGGATGACTGGGATGACTAGGGATGACTAGGGATGACTAGAGATAACTAGGGATGACTAGGGATAACTAGGGATGACTGGGATGACTAGGGAAGACTAGGATGACTAGGGATGACTGGGATGACTAGGGATGACTAGGGATGACTGGGATGACTAGGGATGACTGGGATGACTGGGGATGACTAGGGATGACTAGGGATGACTGGGATGACTAGGGATGACTAGGGATGACTAGGGATGACCGGGATGACTAGGGATGACTAGGGATAACTGGGATGACTAGGGATTACTAGGGATGACTAGGGATGACTAGGGATGACTAGGGATGACTGAGATGACAAGGGATGACTAGGGATTACTGGGATGACTAGGGATGACTAGGGATGACTAGCGATGACTAGGGATGACTAGCGATGACTAGGGATGACTAGGGATGACTAGGGATGACTAGGGATGACTGGGATGACTAGGGATGACTAGGGATGACTAGGGATGACTAGGGATGACTAGGGATGACTAGGGATGACTGGGATGAGTAGGGATGACTAGGGATGACTGGGATGACTAGGGATGACTAGGGATGACTGGGATGACCGGGATGACTAGGGATGACTAGGGATGACTGGGATGACTAGGGATTACTAGGGATGACTAGGGATGACTAGGGATGACTAGGGATGACTAGGGATGACTAGGGATGACTGGGATGACAAGGGATGACTAGGGATTACTGGGATGACTAGGGATGACTAGGGATGACTAGGGATGACTAGCGATGACTAGGGATTACTAGGGATGACTAGGGATGACTAGGGATGACTGGGATGACTAGGGATTACTAGGGATGACTAGGGATGACTAGGGATGACTAGGGATGACTAGGGATGACTAGGGATGACTGGGATGACAAGGGATGACTAGGGATTACTGGGATGACTAGGGATGACTAGGGATGACTAGGGATGACTAGGGATGACTAGGGATGACTAGCGATGACTAGGGATGACTAGCGATGACTAGGGATGACTAGGGATGACTAGGGATGACTAGGGATGACTGGGATGACTAGGGATTACTGGGATGACTAGGGATGACTAGGGATGACTAGGGTTGACTAGGGATGACTGGGATGACTAGGGATGACTAGGGATGACAAGGGATGACTAGGGATGACTAGGGATGACTAGGGATGACTGGGATGACTAGGGATGACTAGGGATGACTAGGGATGACTGGGATGACTAGGGATGACTAGGGATGACTGGGATGACTAGGGATTACTAGGGATGACTAGGGATGACTAGGGATGACTAGGGATGACTAGGGATGACTAGGGATGACTGGGATGACAAGGGATGACTAGGGATTACTGGGATGACTAGGGATGACTAGGGATGACTAGGGATGACTAGGGATGACTAGCGATGACTAGGGATGACTAGCGATGACTAGGGATGACTAGGGATGACTGGGATGACTAGGGATGACTGGGATGACTAGGGATGACTGGGATGACTAGGGATGACTAGGGATGACTAGGGATGACTGGGATGACTAGGGATGACTGGGATGACTAGGGATGACTAGGGATGACTAGGGATGACTAGGGATGACTAGGGATGACTGGGATGACTAGGGATGACTAGGGATGACTGGGATGACTAGGGATGACTAGGGATGACTAGAGATAACTAGGGATGACTAGGGATAACTAGGGATGACTGGGATGACTAGGGAAGACTAGGATGACTAGGGATGACTGGGATGACTAGGGATGACTAGGGATGACTGGGATGACTAGGGATGACTGGGATGACTGGGGATGACTAGGGATGACTAGGGATGACTGGGATGACTAGGGATGACTAGGGATGACCGGGATGACTAGGGATGACTAGGGATAACTGGGATGACTAGGGATTACTAGGGATGACTAGGGATGACTAGGGATGACTAGGGATGACTGGGATGACAAGGGATGACTAGGGATTACTGGGATGACTAGGGATGACTAGCGATGACTAGGGATGACTAGCGATGACTAGGGATGACTAGGGATGACTAGGGATGACTAGGGATGACTGGGATGACTAGGGATGACTAGGGATGACTAGGGATGACTAGGGATGACTAGGGATGACTAGGGATGACTGGGATGACTAGGGATGACTAGGGATGACTGGGATGACTAGGGATGACTAGGGATGACTGGGATGACCGGGATGACTAGGGATGACTAGGGATGACTGGGATGACTAGGGATTACTAGGGATGACTAGGGATGACTAGGGATGACTAGGGATGACTAGGGATGACTAGGGATGACTGGGATGACAAGGGATGACTAGGGATTACTGGCATGACTAGGGATGACTAGGGATGACTAGGGATGACTAGGGATGACTAGCGATGACTAGGGATGACTAGGGATGACTAGGGATGACTAGGGATGACTAGGGATGACTAGGGATGACTGGGATGACTAGGGATGACTGGGATGACTAGGGATGACTAGGGATGACTAGGGATGACTGGGATGACTAGGGATGACTGGGATGACTAGGGATGACTAGGGATGAATAGGGATGACTAGGGATGACTGGGATGACTGGGGATGACTAGGATGACTAGGGATGATTGGGATGAGTAGGGATGACTAGGGATGACTGGGATGACTAGGGATGACTGGGATGACTAGGGATGACTAGGGACGACTGGGATGACTAGGGATGACTAGGGATGACTAGGGATGACTGGGATGACTAGGGATGACTAGGGATGACTGGGATGACTAGGGATGACTAGGGATGACTAGGGATGACTGGGATGACTAGGGATGACTAGGGATGACTAGGGATGACTAGGGATGACTAGGGATGACTAGGGATGACTAGGGATGACTAGGGGTGACTGGGATGACTAGGGATGACTAGCGATGACTAGGGATGACTAGGGATGACTGGGATGACTAGGGATGACTAGCGATGACGGAGGATGACTAGGAATGACTGGGATGACTAGGGTTGACTGGGATGACTAGGGATGACTGGGATGACTAGGGATGACTGGGATGACTAGGGATGACTAGGGATGACTGGGATGACTAGTGATGACTAGGGATGACTGGGATGACTAGGGATGACTGGGATGACTAGGGATGACTGGGATGACTAGGGATGACTAGGATGACTAGGGATGACTGGGATGACTAGGGATGACTAGGGATGACAAGGATGACTAGGGATGACTAGGGATGACTGGAATGACTAGGGATGACTAGGGATGACTAGGGATGACTGGGATGACTAGGGATGACTGGGGATGACTAGGGATGACCGGGATAACTAGGGATGACTAGGGATGACTGGGATGACTAGGGATGACTAGGGATGACTAGGGATGACTAGGGATGACTAGGGATGACTGGGATGACAAGGGATGACTAGGGATTACTGGGATGACTAGGGATGACTAGGGATGACTAGGGATGACTGGGATGACTAGGGGTGACTGG
>OZ037998.1:30035726-30235726 GCA_964035705.1 Porites rus | reverse complement strand
AATTAAAAGTCGTGGAAACAGGCTTTATGTATGAGTTAAAACTTGTTTTTCCACTAGGCAGTGTCGAGGCTAGGTTTGGACCGACAGATGTAAAATGGTCATTTAAAATCTCACACATTTCTACGCGTTTTGTGAAGGAATTATCACCACTTTTTAGTTCAAATATTGAAGAATTACTAGCGCACTTACGATACGTTAACTCATTGATTGTCCTCTATATTTCCTTCGGGTTACCCACATTTTGTTCCACTTCTGATTTATGATAATTTGCTTTTGCCATTTTAATCTCATTAGGTAATTTTAATCTCATCCTAGGTGACTGGGATGACGAGGATGATTTGGGTGACTTGGGTGAATAGGGGTACTAGGGTGACTAGGGTGACTTGAGTGACTACGGTGACTACGGTGACTACGGTGACTATGATGACTTGGGTGACAAGAGTGACTTGGGTGATTAGGATGACTTGGGTTACTGGGGTGACTAGGATGAGTTGGGTGGGTAGGGTGAGTAGGGTGACTTGGGTGACTCGGATGACTTGGGGTATTAGGGTGACGGTCAATTCGTGGGAAAACTATCGGTCGCACCGCGAAATGTCAGCTTTTTTTATGCAGGCTATCACAGCCTTATTTTGATTTAGAATAACAAACCTTGATGTTGTACTTTTTTCCTTTAACCTCCTTTGGTTGGTCATCAATTATTTCAAACTCCAAAGGAAATGATCTGCCGCTAATTTTGGTGTTGAGTCGAGATTTCGTGGTGAATCGTACTCCAGCCTAAAAAAGAAATAAACCACCTAAACATGTTATCTAGCACGGACCTTAAGGACCCTCATAGAGCAGCCAAAAAATAATATTTTGTGATTAGGCGATAGCATTATAGATAGTATCGTGCCTGGTTTGTGTTTATGAATTTTGACGTTATACAAACTAGGTGACGATGAAGTAGTCAAAAATTCGTTAAAACTTTAAACAGCCCAACTGACACTCGTCAGGTGCTACACCCAAGTTAATATTATGCTATTCTGATAATCCGAAATCTCCTTAAGTGAACGCGAGTTGGTTTGCGTTGTGCAAGTTGATGATCATTGACTAACGCAATTTTCAGATTGCGAAGCATTCTTCTTAAGTATGAATTTATAAAGGGCTATACTCTCTGAGTTAAGTTTCAATCCACGTCTTTGAATTACTATTCAAAAAACAAAAACAAGAACAATAAAAAGTTATTTGGAAAGTACTTTCATAAAACATTATTGCCGCAATCAAGCCTAAAGTAAACTCCTTTCTGTTTAGCTACATGGAGTACTGCATGACTTTTAAACTACATAGTGAGCGACTTAAAGTTGCTTGATCGGTCAACAGCAGCAAATCTCAATCGATTAATAACAATAACAGAATGAAGAGAATAAAGTGTACCTTCCCCGAATAAAATGTTGTTCCAGTACAAGGCAAACTTTCTGCTGGCCAGGCGAATAACTCATTCCTATCTGGAGGGAGACTGTTGCAAACGTCGATCTTAATTAATATATAAGTACCGTATTTCCTCGAATAACAGCCGTCCCTCGATTAATCGCCGCCCTCGAATAATCGCCCCCCTCCCACCACTAAAGGCAACCCGCTATCGATACCCATAGCGGTAAATTTGGAGGATGAGGCTGAAGAAGAGTCAATTCCAGCAAACTGATCAGTGATGATGCTGAGGATATTGACATTAAAATTAATCAAGGAACCTGTTACGAAAAATTGTATTGCGTGACTTTTAAACGTGACATTCCAGAAGCTTCGCGAGAGTTCAGAGTTTGTTTATTTTTAGTACCTTGTGTAAACGTTCCCAAGGTATATTTCGTCATCTTTCTATATTTAGACTTTTTGGAAGTTCTAGAATATTATTGTACATGTACACACGTAAGCGATTCGAGTGTGAGCGAAGTTTTAACCCTTCTTGACTAGCGAAGAGAGCTTGATGTTAATCGTGTTTAGTCCAGTGTGATGGAAGCAGTGTTTATTGAAGTTGGCCGAGGCCGTGTAAGTTTACCGAGTTAAGTGCAGTTGGCGGAGGCCGTGTAAGTTTATCGAATTACGTGCTGTTGTAGAGTTTTACCTCGTGGAAACTACGTTCATTTTGGAAATAAATCTTCTCGTTGCTGTTCCGACAACCCTGCGTTTAGTTTAGTTTACAAGCTACCCGTCCTCCAAAAGATTACCCGCGTAACAGAAGCAAATTTGCTACACTTAAAAAGCCCATGTCCAGTTTCTTTGAAGTGATTATTTTTTGGAATTAATGGGAAAGTAGAACAAAATATTTAGCGCACGACTTCCAGTGAACAATAAATGAAATAATCGCCTCCCTCGAGTAATCGCCCCCTTTTGGTGGGAAAAAAGAAATAATCGCCCCCAGCTATTATTTGAGGAAATAGGGTATTTCATTTGCTAAAAAAATGGAAAAGTGTCCTTTAGTTTTACGAAAAGAGAGTTGGATGTCGCCTGGACATAAACAAAGTCTTTGCTTTTATTATGGAACCAGTTTTAGAAGATGCCACTGCCCTGGGTCCTTCTAGCAGAGGCAAGATAAGGAACTGAGATGATGGTGGGGTTTGAAGTCGTTTTGCCAACGAACCGTTTGGCTAACGTCTTAGGTTGTTTCTCAGTGTGTTAGATCAGTTTGCGAAAGTTTTATAAGTAGCCACAGAAGGTCATAGTTTCGACTGCTGTTAGAAAGTCAAGGACAAATTTGTTTGACCTCACAAGTTAGCGAACAAGACGTTAGAGAAATAACCTGTGGGCGAAAGGAGCAGTCACCAATGATGGTGATAAGACTAAAACTATATTCTTTACCTGCTTGTAGCTGTTGCTGGTGTGTTTGCCAAACAAATTAAAGTTCCGTCGTCAGTTCCTAACACTAGTTCCAATCCTGGTCTTCCTATTAACAGGTCAGCACTAACTGCAGAAGCTAACACAGGCTTACCAACACTGATCAACTCTGTGCAGCGATCACTGCCTCTGATGATTGCAATTTGGCCGTCAACAAGGGGAACTATCTGAAATAAATTCATGATCAAAACCACAGGTCAAAAAAAACATAGGCTCTAATAACACACTGATCTTAAGGCGCTCTTTCCAGCAGTACAAAAGGATTTTGGCTGACTGGTCTTTATCAAAACTTGCAAAAAAAAAACCAACAAACAAACAAACGCGGAAGGGTCTATTTAGGTCATCACAGAGTGTGCTCTAAATGAGAATCAATTTAAACACATTAAGAAATACAGGAAAAGATCTCAAATACTTACGATGTCTGAGGCAGTGTTTTCTCCAGGAATTAGTTTAGTGAGAAGCACAGATGCTCGCACCTCACTAGGTAACTTGACAGGCCACCCATGTAACACTTTCCCCGTATCTCCTTCCAGAACCCACACAAAACTGTTGATTGGTAAAGGAACAAGATGCTCAAGTAATGCTAACAATGAAGATTACCCCCAATGTCTGATGCATTACAATCAATTCTGTCGCAGGTTCGCTCTATACAGGCCAAAAAAGAGGACACCAACTTCAAAGTCATGAGCAATCAACAGACACAGTAAAAACATGAAACTATAATAATAAATGGTCACTGCCAAGCACTTCATGTTAATTTTGAAAAGCAGTTCACCAATTTACACGAAGGTTAAGACTACGCTACATAACAGAGGTCTTTTAATATGTGCAGTAGCATGTTTTGGCTGACAAATCTTCGGCCAATCAATGAAGAGACTGGGAACCACACGCAGTGGTCTCCCTAAATTTTAGCTTAGCAACAAAGGGGCCATCCATGGCCAGTGAGGCAAAAAATATGCACCAGAAGGTGCACTTTCCTTGGGTGGAGGGAGAAAGGGGGGCGAGAACGGGGGGAGGGGAAGGAAGGGCGGTAGTGGAATGAGGGACATTGCCCCACTATCGCTGGGAAACTTAACAGCTAAGTTCTCTGAAACTTCATTCCCTTATCTTAAGACCTACTTTACGCAAATCGGCCGTTGTTATCTTTAGACTCTTTCCAATAATTTTACTTGGTCTTCACTGTTCCCTTTCCAAAAAGCAAGGCCCATAAAAAAGCTGTGTATACTTTAGTATTTTTCAACGTATATTTATTCATTTTCCTCGCGAGACTCTGATCGGATCACAACTTCCTTTAAAACCTACTCTGCTGTTACGAACTATATCTAATATACAGCACCCACCCATCAAACGTAGCAACAACAACTTCCATGAAGCCATCTCCATCTACATCAGCAACCCGCATTCCACCAGCACTTGAACTGGACACTTGAGCCTCCCAAACCTAAAATATGTTAAATGGATGATCTGAAATGGTTGTCATCTTAACTCATGACATCCTGTGAGTTGCATTCTTGTAAATTAACAGGAATTTAAAAAAAAAATCGCGTTAATTTCTTGCAAAGTTAATTTTTTTGGATACACATCTGACATTCATGTCACATAAGACACGGGTAAAAAGAAGAGTTCTTTTATTACGGTGGGAATCCATTAGGAACAGTGCAACTGTATAAAACCCTCAAAGGGGCCATATTTCTTCGCTTCATTCAATTTGTATGTCTTGGGAAACAATAACCAGGACAAAAGAAACATTGACAATAGGGAGAACAAGAATGACCAAGATGATGGGGACAACTGGGGTACAAGTTTTCACTTGAGATTAAACTTTGTTCTTTTTATAACAACCGGTCTTTGTGTGCGAAGCATGAATTTCTTTCTTTTTTAAAATGAAACCCTCTCTTTTACCTTAATCTCCTTCATTTGAAAGACATTTTCCACTAAATTCGTTTTAATTTTTAACTTAACGCAAATTTCGAAATTAATTTGGAATTTATTGGGCTTAAAACTTACATTAATTTCCAATACATTAATTTCAAAGAGAGTTTATTTCCTGTAATAAAGTATATAGGACATCATTTTTTATCCTTACCAGTTTTCCACTGAGGTCCTTACAAACAATGTTACCACTGTTGTCTATTGCAAGAATTTCAAATGACCCATCCTGATTAACATCAGAGGCAATGACCTATGACAGAGAACCATGGCTAATTCAGTCCATCCAATACTACTCATTATTGTATTCTCTCTGTAATATATATATTGACGTGGCTCACTACCTCCGTTCCTAGTAACATTGATCACTGCCTAAAGTATACTATTTATGTACTTCGGTTGCTTCTTTACAATTAATTTAGTTAAGCCTCAAATCAAAGGGCTCAAAATAATTTTTATACAGTCGCTTGTCATGTTGACCAGTCAAACAAGTTTTTGCTTGGTCATCTGGCTCACATCTGACTGGTCAAAATGTTGAAAACTTGCATATCACTGATTGGCATTCACAAAGCCATAGAACAAGACCACCTCATCTGCATTCTCCAAATTTCATAACTGCAAGCAGCTAAGATGTTTTATGATTTCAATTGTTTTTGTAATTTACAGATTCAAATCAATGTGATAATATTTTCCGTAACATATTTGAAAGCCATGCACTTGAAGTTTGTCCGGACAAATGTTGGTCTTAGCATGACTTTGTTTATTGACTGGTTGTTATTTTGAGCCCTGTATTATTGTTGTGTAGTTGTTAAATATTATTAAAGTCTAAACGTAATATATGTTGTTCCAGTTAACTACTAAATGTAGTTCAGGCTCACCTTTATTAATGTTGTTTTATCTTCGGATATCATTCACGAAATTCACTCTCATATTATGTCTGAGTTTTTTATTATTAGTGAGCTTACGCAACAGGATGAGAGAGGAAAGAAGACGGCAAACCTTGTGTGACAAGGGTGACAATAATTTTGTTTGAAAAAACATTTTGCCAAATCTCACCCTCCTTTAAACAGATCTTTTTATACAAGACCAGAAAACATTAATATTAAGTGAAGATCACAACAAAACACACAAGTTATAGCCCTGTCACGTTTGTCACACACAAGCATTTTGAAGTCATCTTATTTCTGCCATCCAGTTGCATAAACTCACTATTATTCATAATGGTCTCTTTAAGCGCATTAATACATGTTAATTCCAGTTAAATCCTTTTATCTAATATGCACTCAATGGAATCAAATGTCTAGAACACACTTAAATTGGTTCCTTCCGTTGGTACAGAGGCACAAACTAGGTACAACATAAGAAACAAATTATTTAACCAAAAATTTAAGCCCTGAGGAGAACTCTATTGTTTGGTTCCTTTCTTTCTTCTTTAATGACGATACCTGCAGAAAGACCCCTAATTATAACATACTTACCTGTCCAGGAATGCTGTCCATGGTACTAATTGACTGAGGTTCTGTTGACAGTGTCTTTACCAAATGGATATTTCCTGCTGAACTTCCTAAAACTACACCAGCACCTGGTACAAGGGATGCAGCAGACAGCACATATCCTGGATACTGACTGGATTGCTGGAGAACAAAACCCAAGATCAGTTAACATTTTTTACTTTTAACAGAGATAAATATAGTTAAAACTGACACTGACTTTCATGTCTTGTAAAGGAGATATGGCTACGAATTTCTATGTGGTCATCTGAGTCATGCAAAAGGTCTAGCTGTTGGCAGGGTAAAATTGAAACTGAATACAACAAGATGGTTGTTTTTCATGATATTTCATATATTACAAATACACCTTCAAAAACTCACAATCAAAGAGTGTCTTAGAATCCAATAAATTATGGCTTTAATATTCTTTGGCTCACTCTCTTGGCCAAATAAAAAACACCAGAATTCTAGAAACGAACAGCAATGCACAAGCCTCCTAATAAAATGGTAGTCTTTGCTTTACACCTGACAATGAAAACTAACTGAAACACTTATTACTTATTCACTTCCTGCTTAATTATCTAATTACTACAATAAATAGCTAATGAGGATAAAGGGATACTGACCCTTGTGACCTCCAAAATTGAAGAAAATACCAGCTGCTTTGTTTGAAGATTGAAGACTATCAGAGCACTGCCAAGATAATTCTCCAGCTCCTCTGAAGGCGAACCTTGTCCAGATGGAAAAGATTGGCTGTTAATGGACAAAAAAAACTTATTAAAGCCCTTTGAAACCAATGCAAAGTTTTCTTAAAATAACCCAAAATCTTTCTATAATAAGCACTTTGCCTTGACAAATTCTTGACATCCCGTGTATTCATATAAAAGTGTTAATCTTCACTGACAACCCAAAAGCTGCCTTGATTGGATAAGCACCTTAGCCCTTTAAACCCGAAGAGTGATCAGTATCAAATTTCTCCTTGTAATATCAATGCTTTGTAAAACAGAGTGGTCATGAGAATTACAGACATGATCACACAAATGAATTTGCTTGACATTTTATCAACTTCTCCCCACTACTTCTGTAGTAAATGAATAGGGGTGACAAATGAGAATTTAAATTTTGATCTCAGGGTTTAAAGGGTAAATGTGGTGAGGAGGTTTGCACATGCATTGTATCCATGACCCCTTCACCTATATCAGTTGAGGTCTAGCACTCCTGGTAGGGCTACCCATGCTGATCAGGTTAATAAGGGTAGCAATCAGATCCAACCTGTGATCCCTTGGTCTTCTAGATTGGGTGATTAAGCATAGGACTAACGTCCCTGTCCTGTAAAAAGCTGATGTCACAGAAACTGATAGCCTTTTGTGCCTTAAGGTCCGAGGAGCAACGACAATGATGATAAAATGCACTTTATTTGAGTATCAATGTATTTAGCATGAAAGTACTAATTGGGACACATACCTGAAGGTCTAGCCATTTGCCGGGAAGAGACAGTACCCTAATTTCTCAGTTATTTTAAGACCCTGAGTATTGGTGTGGCCTAGGGAATAAAACATGTGACCTCCCTGTCTGCAGTCGAGCACTCTTCTGTCTGAGCTAATCCGGCTGGGTTTCATCATGATGATGATGATGGAAACTTTAAAATGGCGATTAGATTCCAGATGTTTCTAGACACCTACCTTTTGTCTTCAAAATAGAAATTGGTAGCAACAACGAGTTCTTCATCTGATCCATCACCATTGAAGTCTGTAATGAATGGGGTGGACAAGATGTGTGGGTCAACAAAGATTGTCAAGCCATCAGTGGACAAACCAGATGGGCGGACACCAGGCTGGTATCTGGACCAAATAGTGTAGTCACCATTGCTACTGCTTTTGTTTGACACTTGTTTCTTGTCCTATAGGGGAAAAATGATACAGCTGAGTTATGCATTGAAAAAAGGGTTTATTCAAAAGTGCTTTCTATGATTTCCCGAAAACAAGCCACACCAAAGTAAAATGCTACAAATAGGAAATAGGCTTTCCAAAAACTTAAACCGCTGGACATGTAATCCACATATGTCTTTCCTGGGTAGGGAATCACATATCACAAGGTGTATGTATTTCCCGAGGAGGGGAACAAGTATCACTAGGGATATGTGTTTCCCAGGTAGGGGAACACATATCAGGAAGGATATGTGTTTCCCAGGTAGGGTGACACATACAATAAAGGATATGTGTTTCCCAGGAAGGGAAAAACATATCACTAGGGATATCTATTTCTCAGGTAGAGAAACACATATCACTAGGCATAAGTGTTTCCCAGGTGGGGGAGCACGTATCACTAGTAGTATGTGTTTCCTAGGTGGCGGAATATGTATCACTAGGGATATGTGTTTCCCTGGTAGGGGAACACATATCACCAGGGAGACATGTTTCCCAGGTGGGGGAAAACATATCACTAGGGATATGTGTTTCCCAGGTGGGGGAACATGAGAGATATGTGTTTACTAGGTGGGGAGAAGCACATATCACTAGGGATATGTCTTTCCCAGGTGGGGGAACACATATCACTAGGGATATGTGTTTTCCAGGTAGGGGAACACATATCACTATGGATATGTGTTTCCCAGGTAGGGGAACACTGTCACTGGGTATATGTGTTTCCCAGGTGGGGGAACACATATCACTAGGGACATGTGTTTCCAGGTGGGGGAAAACATATCACTAGTGTGTTTCCTAGGTGGCGGAATATGTATCACTAGGGATATGTGTTTCCCTGGTAGGGGAACACATATCACTAGGGAGACATGTTTCCCAGGTGGGGGAACACATATCACTAGGGAGACATGTTTCCCAGGTGGGGGAACAGATATCACTAGGGATATGTGTTTCCCAGGTGGGGGAACAGGAGAGATATGTCTTTACTAGGTGGGGAGAAGCACATATCACTAGGGATATATCTTTCCCAGGTGGGGGAACACATATCACTAGGGATATGTGTTTTCCAGGTAGGGGAACACATATCACTATGGATATGTGTTTCCCAGGTGGGGGAACACATATCACTGGGTATATGTGTTTCCCAGGTGGGGGAACACATATCACTAGGGACATGTGTTTCCCAGGTGGGGGAACACATATCACTAGGGATATGTGTTTCCCAGATGGGGGAACACATATCACTAGGGATATGTGTTTTCCAGGTAGGGGAACACATATCACTAGGGATAGGTGTTTCCCAGGTGGGGGAACACATATCACTAGGTATATGTGTTTCCCAGGTGGGGGAACACATATCACTAGGGATATGTGTTTCCCAGGTGGGGGAACACATATCACTAGGGATACGTGTTTCCCAGGTGGGGGAACACATATCACCAGGGATATCTGTTTCCCAGATGGGGGAACACATATCACTAGGGATATGTGTTTTCCAGGTAGGGGAACACATATCACTAGAAATAGGTCTTTCCCAGGTGGGGGAACACATATCACTAGGGACATGTGTTTCCCAGGTGGGGGAACACATATCACTAGGGATATGTGTTTCCCAGATGGGGGAACACATATCGCTAGGGATATGTGTTTTCCAGGTAGGGGAACACATATGACTAGGGATAGGTGTTTCCCAGGTGGGGGAACACATATCACTAGGGATATGTGTTTCCCAGGTGGGGGAACACATATCACTAGGGATACGTGTTTCCCAGGTGGGGGAACACATATCACTAGGGATATCTGTTTCCCAGATGGGGGAACACATATCACTAGGGATATGTGTTTTCCAGGTAGGGGAACACATATCACTAGAAATAGGTCTTTCCCAGGTGGGGGAACACATATCACTAGGGAAATGTGTTTCCCAGATGGGGGGAACACATATCACTAGCGATATGTGTTTCCCAGGTGGGGGATCACATATCACTAGGGACATGTGTTTCCCAGGTGGGGGAACACATATCACTAGGGATATGTGTTTCCCAGATGGGGGAACACATATCACTAGGGATATGTGTTTTCCAGGTAGGGGAACACATATCACTAGGGATAGGTGTTTCCCAGGTGGGGGAACACATATCACTAGTGTGTTTCCTAGGTGGCAGAATATGTATCACTAGGGAGATGTGTTTCCCTGGTAGGGGAACACATATCACTAGGGAGACATGTTTCCCAGGTGGGGGAACAGATATCACTAGGGATATGTGTTTCCCAGGTGGGGGAACATGAGAGATATGTCTTTACTAGGTGGGGAGAAGCACATATCACTAGGGATATGTCTTTCCCAGGTGGGGGAACACATATCACTAGGGATATGTGTTTTCCAGGTAGGGGAACACATATCACTATGGATATGTGTTTCCCAGGTGGGGGAACACATATCACTGGGTATATGTGTTTCCCAGGTGGGGGAACACATATCACTAGGGACATGTGTTTCCCAGGTGGGGGAACACATATCACTAGGGATATGTGTTTCCCAGGTGGGGGAACACATATCACTAGGGATACGTGTTTCCCAGGTGGGGGAACACATATCACCAGGGATATCTGTTTCCCAGATGGGGGAACACATATCACTAGGGATATGTGTTTTCCAGGTAGGGGAACACATATCACTAGAAATAGGTCTTTCCCAGGTGGGGGAACACATATCACTAGGGACATGTGTTTCCCAGGTGGGGGAACACATATCACTAGGGATATGTGTTTCCCAGATGGGGGAACACATATCGCTAGGGATATGTGTTTTCCAGGTAGGGGAACACATATGACTAGGGATAGGTGTTTCCCAGGTGGGGGAACACATATCACTAGGTATATGTGTTTCCCAGGTGGGGGAACACATATCACTAGGGATATGTGTTTCCCAGGTGGGGGAACACATATCACTAGGGATACGTGTTTCCCAGGTGGGGGAACACATATCACTAGGGATATCTGTTTCCCAGATGGGGGAACACATATCACTAGGGATATGTGTTTTCCAGGTAGGGGAACACATATCACTAGAAATAGGTCTTTCCCAGGTGGGGGAACACATATCACTAGGGAAATGTGTTTCCCAGATGGGGGGAACACATATCACTAGGGATATGTGTTTTCCAGGTAGGGGAACACATATCACTAGAAATAGGTCTTTCCCAGGTGGGGGAACACATATCACTGGGGAAATGTGTTTCCCAGATGGGGGAACACATATCACTAGGGATATGTGTTTCCCAGGTGGGGGAACACATATCACTAGGGATATGTCTTTCTCAGGTAAGGGAAAACATATAACTAGCGATATGTGTTTCCCAGGTGGGGGAACACATATCACTAGGGATATGTCTTTCTCAGGTAAGGGGACACATATAACTAGCGATATGTGTTTCCCAGGTGGGGGAACAGATATCACTAGGAATAAGAGTTTCAAAGGGTGGGGGAACACATATGACTAAGGATATGTGTTTCCCAGGTAAGGGAACACATATTTCTAGGGATATGTGCTTCCTAGGTAAGGGGACACATATCACTAGGGATATGTGTTTCCCAGGTAAGGGAACACATATCACTAGGGATAGGTATTTCCCAGGTGGGGGAACACATATCACTAGCCAGGCATATGTTCTTAGGTAAGGAAACACATATCACTAGGGATATGTGTTTCCCAGGTGGGGGAACACATATTTCTAGGGATATGTGTTTCCCAGGTAAGGGAACACATATCACTAGGGATATGTGTTTCCCAGGTAGGGGAACACATATTTCTAGGGATATGTGTTTCCCAGGTGGGGGAACACATATCACTAGGGATATGTGTTTCCCAGGTGGGGGAACACATATCACTAGTGTGTTTCCTAGGTGGCGGAATATGTATCACTAGGGATATGTGTTTCCCTGGTAGGGGAACACATATCACTAGGGAGACATGTTTCGCAGGTGGGGGAACACATATCACTAGGGATATGTGTTTCCCAGGTGGGGGAACAGGAGAGATATGTGTTTACTAGGTGGGGAGAAGCACATATCACTAGGGATATGTCTTTCCCAGGTGGGGGAACACATATCACTATAGATATGTGTTTTCCAGAGAGGGGAACACATATCACTATGGATATGTGTTTCCCAGGTGGGGGAACACATATCACTGGGTATATGTGTTTCCCAGGTGGGGGATCACATATCACTAGGGACATGTGTTCCCCAGATGGGGGAACACATATCACTAGGGATATGTGTTTCCCAGGTGGGGGAACACATATCACTAGGGATATGTCTTTCTCAGGTAAGGGAAAACATATAACTAGCGATATGTGTTTCCCAGGTGGGGGAACAGATATCACTAGGGATATGTGTTTTCCAGGTAGGGGAACACATATCACTAGGGATAGGTGTTTCCCAGGTGGGGGAACACATATCACTAGGGATATGTCTTTCTCAGGTAAGGGAACACATATAACTAGCGATATGTGTTTCCCAGGTGGGGGAACAGATATCACTAGGAATAAGAGTTTCAAAGGGTGGGGGAACACATATGACTAAGGATATGTGTTTCCCAGGTAAGGGAACACATATTTCTAGGGATATGTGCTTCCCAGGTAAGGGGACACATATCACTAGGGATATGTGTTTCCCAGGTAAGGGAACACATATCACTAGGGATAGGTATTTCCCAGGTGGGGGAACACATATCACTAGCCAGGCATATGTTCTTAGGTAAGGAAACACATATCACTAGGGATATGTGTTTCCCAGGTGGGGGAACACATATTTCTAGGGATATGTGTTTCCCAGGTAAGGGAACACATATCACTAGGGATATGTGTTTCCCAGGTAGGGGAACACATATTTCTAGGGATATGTGTTTCCCAGGTGGGGGAACACATATCACTAGGGATATGTGTTTCCCAGGTGGGGGAACACATATCACTAGTGTGTTTCCTAGGTGGCGGAATATGTATCACTAGGGATATGTGTTTCCCTGGTAGGGGAACACATATCACTAGGGAGACATGTTTCCCAGGTGGGGGAACACATATCACTAGGGATATGTGTTTCCCAGGTGGGGGAACAGGAGAGATATGTGTTTACTAGGTGGGGAGAAGCACATATCACTAGGGATATGTCTTTCCCAGGTGGGGGAACACATATCACTATAGATATGTGTTTTCCAGAGAGGGGAACACATATCACTATGGATATGTGTTTCCCAGGTGGGGGAACACATATCACTGGGTATATGTGTTTCCCAGGTGGGGGATCACATATCACTAGGGACATGTGTTCCCCAGATGGGGGAACACATATCACTAGGGATATGTGTTTCCCAGGTGGGGGAACACATATCACTAGGGATATGTCTTTCTCAGGTAAGGGAAAACATATAACTAGCGATATGTGTTTCCCAGGTGGGGGAACAGATATCACTAGGGATATGTGTTTTCCAGGTAGGGGAACACATATCACTAGGGATAGGTGTTTCCCAGGTGGGGGAACACATATCACTAGGGATATGTCTTTCTCAGGTAAGGGAACACATATAACTAGCGATATGTGTTTCCCAGGTGGGGGAACAGATATCACTAGGAATAAGAGTTTCAAAGGGTGGGGGAACACATATGACTAAGGATATGTGTTTCCCAGGTAAGGGAACACATATTTCTAGGGATATGTGTTTCCCAGGTAAGGGGACACATATCACTAGGGATATGTGTTTCCCAGGTAAGGGAACACATATCACTAGGGATAGGTATTTCCCAGGTGGGGGAACACATATCACTAACTAGGCATATGTTCTTAGGTAAGGAAACACATATCACTAGGGATATGTGTTTCCCAGGTAGGGGAACACATATTTCTAGGGATATGTGTTTCCCAGGTAAGGGAACACATATCACTAGGGATATGTGTTTCCCAGGTAGGGGAACACATATTTCTAGGGATATGTGTTTCCCAGGTGGGGGAACACATATCACTAGGGATATGTGTTTCCCAGGTGGGGGAACACATATCACTAGTGTGTTTCCTAGGTGGCGGAATATGTATCACTAGGGATATGTGTTTCCCTGGTAGGGGAACACATATCACTAGGGAGACATGTTTCCCAGGTGGGGGAACAGATATCACTAGGGATATGTGTTTCCCAGGTGGGGGAACAGGAGAGATATGTGTTTACTAGGTGGGGAGAAGCACATATCACTAGGGATATGTCTTTCCCAGGTGGGGGAACACATATCACTAGGGATATGTGTTTTCCAGAGAGGGGAACACATATCACTATGGATATGTGTTTCCCAGGTGGGGGAACACATATCACTGGGTATATGTGTTTCCCAGGTGGGGGATCACATATCACTAGGGACATGTGTCTCCCAGGTGGGGGAACACATATCACTAGGGATATGTGTTTCCCAGATGGGGGAACACATATCACTAGGGATATGTGTTTTCCAGGTAGGGGAACACATATCACTAGGGATAGGTGTTTCCCAGGTGGGGGAACACATATCACTAGTGTGTTTCCTAGGTGGCGGAATATGTATCACTAGGGATATGTGTTTCCCTGGTAGGGGAACACATATCACTAGGGAGACATGTTTCCCAGGTGGGGGAACAGATATCACTAGGGATATGTGTTTCCCAGGTGGGGGAACATGAGAGATATGTCTTTACTAGGTGGGGAGAAGCACATCTCACTATTGATATGTCTTTCCCAGGTGGGGGAACACATATCACTAGGGATATGTGTTTTCCAGGTGGGGGAACACATATCACTATGGATATGTGTTTCCCAGGTAGGGGAACACATATTTCTAGGGATATGTGTTTCCCAGGTGGGGGAGCACATATCACTTGTTATATGTGTTTCCCGGGTAGGGTAACACAGATCACCAGGGATATGTGTTTCCCAGGTGGGGCAACACATATCAATAGGGATATGTGTTTTCTTGGTGGGGGAACACA
This sequence comes from Porites rus, assembly GCA_964035705.1. Taxonomy (NCBI): domain Eukaryota; kingdom Metazoa; phylum Cnidaria; class Anthozoa; order Scleractinia; family Poritidae; genus Porites; species Porites rus. The sequence continues at coordinate 30,220,509 of OZ037998.1, read as the reverse complement.
TATCACTAGTGATGTGTGTTTCCCAGGTAAGGGATAGGACATAGTGATATGTGTACCCTAGGTAGAAGAACACAGATCAGTAGGAATTGTTCCTGGTTAGGGAATACACATTCCAGTAGGGCTATGTGAGAAGGGAAATTCATATATTACCGGGGGAACACATGTTACTGTGACATGACAGTGATATGTGACATGTGACATGTCCCGTGTGAAATGTGTTTCCCCTACATGGAAACACATATCCCTAGTGATATTTTTGCATAGCGCTAGTGATATCTCTACACCTTTACACCTACTCCGGGAACACATATCACTAGTGATATGTGTTTTACTTGTGATACGTATTTCACAAAAAAAAAACACAATGCAGGGCATGATTAAAACAATTTCCTTTTTTTTTCTATCTTACATCTTTTTTAATGGTCCATTTTTTCGCTTTTCTCCAACAATTTACAGGTGGCAAAAACCTCAAAGTACCCGCCGATAGCGCTGGTTGCTGCAGCATTTTGACAATCGTGAATGTCACTTATTACTTTTGTCCCTGATTGTAGGTGTGATCAATGTTATATAAGACCACTAAAAATAACTCTGACTTAACATAAGTGTGTACTGAATAAAACTTAGTACAAGGCTACATGTACCATAAGAGGGTCTTGCTTAACAATAAACTCTTCATACAACAAAAGTCTGGCTGATTTGGTTGGTTGAGATACAGATCTGAGGTAGTCATTGTCTTGAATACGTTGAGGATCTATGACAAACCAGTCCTTTTTCATTACCAAAGGTGGAACCTAAGAGTGTTAGATGATAACTTGCTATTAATCAAAGGCTCCCAGAAGCTGCTTATGACTGCAAGATACATGTGTATTAACAACAACAAAAACCCTGTACCATAACATATTTCAAAATAATATTATCTTTATGGCTAGCTCCAAAAGGGAACAACATATTAATCAAACCTTGTGTACTGATTGGCTATGCACAGAACGTAAGATGGACCAATCTTAGCCTGCTAGCAAGCTCCTCGGGGCGTTCTAGCATTCATTATCCATCCATTCATCAGAGCACCTTGAGGAGCTTACTAGTGGGCTAGATCAATCTTGTCTGCTTAAAATTTGCTGCTTTTTTTCCCAAAATAAAAAAATGTATTTTGACAATTAACATTGTTTAATAAGTCCTTAAGTTCATAACAAGCTGTTTTTTAGCACAGGATTTCTCATATACTGGCCTTGTTTGTTTTAGTGAACTTGTACAATGTCCGCACCTGACAAAAATTTAATTTGGAAAATGGGCTAGATTTTTTGGAGGTCAGTGTATAAATATTAAATGCAAAGTTTGACTTCTGGATTCACTACTCAGAAAGCGGTTACTGTGTGCTACTGATTTTAAATTATAAAACTGCTACGGAAATCTTCTTAATTACTTTTTATGTTAAAATACTTCATTGTATACCATCAAATCTACATGCTTTGACAGGACAAACAGCACTACATAGACCGCAACTTACCAGAAATGTCTCTCCATCTAAAAAGGTTCCATCACTCTTTAGAAATGTTACCATGCCATCCGCAGTAGCTAGCAAAACTTCATGCATGCCATCATTGTCATAATCATACTAAAATTTGGATAAGATGTAAAAATAATGATAAAAATAGTTTAGGCACTTCATGCCTAAAGTACCAAACTTTGATTTAATGACAGAGGTGCACAGCTTTTGAACTAGGAGAGAGATAACTAGCTTGTGAGCAGGGTTGCTGATGAGAGTTCAGGGAAAATTATGGCAGGAAAGCCACTAGAGTGAGGAAAAATGTTCACTTTTCCTCATGCAACGGCTGATCAAGATTTCCCCCAAACTCACACAAGTAAGCCTGATTGCAGACAGACCAGATTATTTTATGGTGAGGTAGGGAGGCACAACTGATATTGGTGAAGAAGTGTCCACTAGGTGGCCACAAAACCTGGATCAGACCAGATCAGGTAAACTGATGCAACTGACTAAATCTCAAAAGGTTGCAGGTTATGGTTAGCAGGCTTCTATCCATCTTTATGCATGGAAGCATAAGTAGCAGTATTTTGGTAGTCATCACATAATGATCAAGATCATGGTGAGACAAACCATGACAAACCATGACAAACAAAGGATTTTACAAAGTGTCAATAGTACATTATTCCCTATTGTTTACGTACCAGTAATGGTGCTGCAAATAACAATTTTCCTGGAAGATTCACAGGCCACCCAGGAAGTTCCTGCCCTGACTGACCATCAACCACTGAGACTTGGCCATTGAAGGAAGTAACTAACACATCATTCACATTATCACCATTCAAGTCTGCCACCAAAGGGCTTGATACAACTGGAGAGGATCCTACATCTGCCTGCCATATTGGCTCCAAATTACGGTGACAGTCATGTGCCATTAAAGACGACAAGACATCCAAAAATAGAGCAAGGAGTAAGACTTTAATACAGTAGGCTCTTGTTGTTGCCTTTGTTGCACACATCTCATCTGGCTTGCTTTTTGATGTGTTTGTGGGTATAAAAGCGAAAATAATCAGATTAAAATTAGTAATACAAATTATTGTCAATCTTGATCCCAACAAAACTGAGAGGTTTTCATTTCCTTTGTTTTCCAGGTTGTGCTATACTGTCAAGAGGGCACAGGACATTTTTATACCTGCCACCTTTTTCTAAGTGAAATGCATGAAATTTTTGTCTTGTCTATAAAAGCTACTAAAAAGGCAAAAATTTCAGGGTTTTGAGATGTATACATTTAGGATACAAAGTCAAAATTATACCCTGACCCTGTTTAAGACAAAAATCACTCATTTTCCTACCCTGTTTAAGACATTTAACCCGAAACCATACCCTGTGTAAGACAATAATAAATATGGAAACTCTTTCTTATTTAATCCATTGGCAATCACAAAACTATTTACAGCTTCATCAACAGAGTCACCCAGGCTGTTTATCATCCAACAAAAAAAGATTGATAAAATCGATACCCTGATTAAGACAAAAAATGATAAAATCGATACCCTGTTTAAGACAAAAATCCCAAAAAACATACCCTTGGCTGGCTGCACGTCCCCATTAAGCCCTTATAAGGGAGTACTGCACACCCCCCACCCCCTGCGGAAGCCCTTAGAAGGGAGTACCACCCCCCCTCCCCCGGGCTGCGGCAGTATATAAATCAAACAAAATCAAAATGTAATTGCCGTGACTTTAATCATCAAAGCGCCATACGGAGCAAATTTCATGACCATTCTTGACTTTTCCATCAGCCGCTGAAAAAACTGGCCGTTGTCGAGAAGTTATTTTCGCAGTTAGGAACATGCTTTAGTGGCCCTTGCCGTTGTGGAGAGGTGGCCGTTGTATAGAGGTTTAAATAACAGTCAATGTATGGACTGTCCGTCGGGACAAAATAAAGTGGCTGTTGTAGAGATAGTCTTAAGAGGTGGCCGGGAATAGTAGCGGTTCGACTGTACACAAACTGCTGTAGTGTTAGAGTACCAGTAAACTGCATGCATAAGTAACGTATCCAGCTGAGTGAAAAGCTTACCTGATCAGTCAACTGTTTACAGAACAAAAACAAACGACCAAGAAAAAATCACAATCACGAAAACATCGAGAAACCGTACTTGTTATTGAATCTTGCCGCCATTTTGTTTGGGCCTGCGGTTTTAGTATCAGTGGGGTAGGTACTTCATATATGATTCCTATCACCGGGATTGTAGCATGAAGTAAAAACCGGCAAAATAACAAAATGGCGGCTGAGCCGTCTGAAAGCCAGTTGGGAGTTTCGTGGCATGACAGTGCCTGGATTCCGGCTCTTAATCCCGGAAATGTTCTCGAATACTTTTCACAAAGAACAAACCCGTTCTATGATCGCACTTGTAACAACGAGGTTGTGAAAATGCAAAGGCTAGATCCGTCTACGTTACAGTAAGCTTAAGTCTATGTAAAACTGTCAACTATAAGATTGGAGACTTATTTAAATTAGTTTTCTACTAGATTTGACGATAAAACTGTTTTTCTTAAGGACCATGACAGGTATTGAGTATGAAGTCCTTCATGTACAGGATCCAATTCTCTATGTCATTCGAAAGCAGCACAGAATCTCTCCAACGCAAGGTCAGATAAATGCAATTATGAAAGCTTACATTGGGCATTGTACAGTTTAGTTTGTGGTGCTTCAAAACAGTGGGCTAGTCTTCACCTACGATCTAGCTTAATCTGCCAGAACAAGGAGGATAATGTCCAATTATTCTCTCCATGTGATCCACCAGCTCCACGTCAGAAGAATTTAAGAATACCCAGCTACTTATATGGATGGCAACATCGAATAGAGTATATAGGAACCTTCCATTATTTATCTGCAACTCCCCAAAAGATGGCAGGTTTTTGAATAGATCTTTTAACGGTTTCTTCAACTTCTGACATGTACAAGTCAGGGAAAATCCGTCAACACCACCGGTAAGAGCACCTTAGTTATAATAACAAAGCCAAATGTGAAAGTGGTACAACATTTGTATGGTGGGGGGCAAGTTTATGCCCCCCACTATACAAACATCTGTAAAATGTTGCGACTTTGAGGATCTATATCTTTGTTAGTTTTCAACAAATCACTTTCAAACTAGGCAATATTATTAATCTTAAGGCGCTCTTTTCAGTGGTGTTGACAGATTCTCCCTAACTTGTCCATGTAAAAAGTTGAAAAAAAAATGTGAAAAGGTCTATATAGGGGTGTTCAGATTAATTCTTCAAAGAGGCAAACAGAATTTGGACAAAGGTTTTACAGATGCTGACAGAAATTTGACAGTGTGGATTCCAGCCATTTTTATGGGTGGTGTGGATACAAAATGGAACATCCCAAAGCATGCGATAACAAAAGGATCCATTCTCATTTAATAATAAAGGTGGAAATAGGGTGTCAATTATTTTATATAATCCACAGTAGTGACAGCCTGCATGTCTATTACAATAGGCCACTTCCAAGTTCCCAAAACCCTCACTTTTAAACTGAGGCCAAGTGCACAACCTTTCTTGTGGAAATGAGTTTTATTTGCATGAGACTGAAAAATCATTTCCATATCAAAGGCCGAGCACTTAACCTTGTTTTGATACAGAGGCACAGGGAAACTCGGAAATGGCCTATTTTTATCTTATGTACACTTACTAAACACTTACCAGGAGAACTTTGATGCTGATCAGTTTATGCACTCATTTCTTTTGCATTTAGTCACACCTATTGCAGATTATTACGTGTTAGCAGGAGTGGTGTATCAGGCCCCTGATTTGTGCTCTGTCATCAATTCAAGATTGGTAAATAACATCAAGTGTAGTTAATAGAGTGGAATGGTTGTGAAACCCATCAGACTTTACCCTGCCCAATAACCAGTTGTAACCAGTCTCATCTACTAACTATGCCTCTATGCCTCTATGTTTACTCTTAGTTTATATTTTTGTTGATGGTGAAGACTTAATGTTTTTGTTTTGTTAAAGTTTGGTGCTGGGGATTTTTTCAAAGAGATTTTGCTTCTTCTGTGTCCACAGCATTCTGCCCTGCATCACATACAAGCAGCTTTTGATGAAGGTGTGTTGAAATTAATCGGTCTCATATTCTAGAAAATTCTAGAAGCTTCTGAAATACATTTTTTTCAGAATATGCTCCTTGCAGACTTTCATTTATTGATTTGTTCTGACCGTTTTTTTGTTCTCTTATACAGCATCATCCTACTCTAGATATCATCCATCCAAGGGATATTGGTGGCAATTTAAAGACAAACAACAGAAGCAATCTAATGGTTAGTTAATGAAAATAAATTTCTACTTACTGCTGAGATGGATGTTTATTTTAGTAATGCTTTGATCGGCTTGTCTTGCTATCTTATAGATTGATTTTACTGACCTAATTGTAAACAAAAGAAGAGAATGGCATTAGTGCTTAATAGTACGTAGTATTCTACTTCCTATTTCACGGGTTAACTAAAATCATTCTATCAAAGTTTCATTATTATCCAATATTAATGCATCTTTCCATTGTTTAGAGAAAGTTGTTATTTTTGATAGATGGTTTGGCAGGTCACTGACATTGTACAGAAAATAATGACCTCCTGTGCTGCTTTATGAGCATAATTATGACCTGCTGGGTTTCAATCAGTGAAAAAGAGCATTGAATCACTGAGATAATGCTTTCTCTCCTCATCAACCATTTTAAAAGCTATGTACCTTAATACCCAGGATTAATATGAGAACAGCCAGGGTTACAAGTGAAGTAAAAAGAAAATGGAGCATTAATAATATTTCATGCAGGAGACTGACATGTGGTCTCACTCAAACTTAAGAAAGATGGTAAACAGGAACTTATTACAAATGTAAAACACCATGGCTTAGCACACAACTACCATTTACTGAACACAAATTGCCAAAGTGGCAACTTCCGCAGCAATTTTAGACACCAATTTTTTTATTTCTTCTTGCCTTGGTGAGCAAAATGGTCAAAGCTTAGAGCACTGGATGAAGTTAGTGATTATAATGAGAAAGACGTGTAATAAAATTAATGTATTTCTCCTTTCCCTATTCTACCACTTAAACCAGTATTTGTTGTTATTTTGCTATAATGAAGGTGCTAAAAACAACAAGGGTGAAAAAGCAAAATCAGTGAAGGATCCTAACTCAGAACCCAGCTCACTGTTCCAGAGAGAGGGTGTTCATATCCTCCTTGGTGAACTATCAAAAAAATTTCCACCGCAGTTTCTTCAACAGGGCCAGGCATTACCTGGTAAGTATTTGATCAATACTTTGCTCAAATGTAACATAGGTAATCATACGATTTTGATGTCAGTTTAAAGTAAATAAACAACAGTAACTTTTTAGAAGGAATAAAAAAGAATTGGTGAGATCTGGGGCATTTGAGAAAGTTGGCTGGTCTGAAAAAATAATATTTTCAGAAACAAAATAAAAAAATGATAATTTAGGGAAAAAAAGAAATAATTTACATCATAAAGTCTTGGAAAAATTGATGATTCAAATCACTTTGAATGCCCTGCTACACTCCTATCTTTTGGCTACATTTTGAAAAAGTTGATTTTATGCAGTTGAAGGAGAGTATCAAACACTCTGACAATTATGATGGTTGTCTCTTAAACTCTCTCTTAAATTTTCCCAAAATGGACTGCCTGCAAAATATGGTATTTGAGTTGATGATACACGGTACGTAGTGTGGAGAAATGCACTTTGATAATCGCAATCATGACTTTTTTGACAATGTGTTAGGTCAGTCCAAGAAAAGTGATGAAAAGAATGAGACTGAAGAAGCTGATTCTAAAGATGGAATCATTTCTGAAGCGGGATCAGCTGTTGAACCAGTCCCCAATGGTACAACGTTGGGTACTAGTACGTCACGTGGTCCATTTAACTCGAACCAGTCAATGAAAAGATCAGCAAGTGGAGATTCAGTCACGAAACAACCTCCAGGGAAAAAGAAGAAAATTTAACCAAGGATTGTTTGCTACTGAAATGGCAGTAATGGCCCTATAGACATCGGTTGGTTAATGTACTGTGCCCTTGAAGAGCTTACTGCATCAAGAAATGAGTTTGTAAATTTGGTCTATAGATCAGTAGGACTGTTATCTCAGCTAAGCCATAGCTAAATGAATTGCATCGAGGGATATCTATGGAATAACCAACTAACTCACAGCAGTGATTGCGGCATCTCTAACCATGGTGTCCTTCCAAGTCACTCTCACGACATCTTGGCCTAACGAAACGAAAGTAATAGTAGCAATATACAGTAGTTATCTTTCAACAGCTTAATGGGCTCTCAACTCTCAAGAAAAGGTTACCATTTGGACTTTCTTCGTCTAGAAGAATAGAGACAATTTATCTTACAATTTAGGAGACAATTTATTTAAGTTCTTAACGAAGTTTAAATTTACTATTCATATTAAAAGAACGTCACGTTAGCATTCTTATACCAAAATAGACATTATACTATCTAAGGAATAAGTTTGGTAATGAAGAATTAAAGTCCCTAACTGGACCCATTGACATTGACTGAGTCTACGTGCAAACTCTGTTCAAGTGCAAGATGTTAAACGTGCGAGTGTTTAGCGAAGCATAAGCCACGCAAGAATTTCCACCGGCCCCAAATCGCTCCTGGTTTTTTCCTTTTACCCTGTTTACCGTCTTACTTAAATGCGCTCACTTTTGGTAGAACTGATTCTTTTTCTTTTCTTTTTTTGCCTTAAAATGCAGGCTTGCAGGCTTTCAAATCACAATACATCGACCAATAACAGCAAATGAGAAATACCATGGAGGGCGTTTTGATAAAGCTGTTAAAAACACTTGAAGCAGGTGTTTTATTAATCGCCCTTGAAACTTTTCGATGAAACACGGCTGTCATTGTTATAAACTTTAAGGCTGGCTTATTTGAGGCATTACTCTAAAACGATAACAGCGTCAGCCGAGTTACGACCTAAAATGCAATGCGGGCGACAAATAATAATTTACCAGGGGAAAACTAATCTAATATTTCAAGAACAACAGAACAACATTTCCCAGTAATCCTTGCTCTGGCCGCCCCGCCTGTGTGCCAGGATTTGAGTACGCGCCATGATTGGTCGGTAATAAAGCCATTGTCGATTGGTCGATCAAGATGACAGGAAATTCGAAACGCACTTCCGGTAATTTATTGAGTCCGTAGGTGGTCCACTGAGAAAAAGGATCTTGACGCTGCTTCGCAGACGTTATTATATAATCGAGGTAAAATTACCTCTGCGACGGAGGCTAAGCTGAAGGAAATGGCAGAAATGGTCACAAATATTGCTTTGGTCGATAACATTCTCCCCGATCTGCATAATTCTCCAGATCATACTCCGCCTTATCCAATAAAATTATTCCAATTACGAAATTTATTTTCTTGGACCAAGCAGGCACAGGTGCAAGCTAGAAACGTTATTGACTTTAGAATGCATGTGTCTATAATTTGAAACTTCCCGTCTAAGACAGTTACGATTTGAAGTCATTACCACCTTAGTTTAAATTTAAAACCTTCTGTATTGTGGTGTCATGTTGATCCTTTTGTGGTTTTAACAATTAATTTAAAAATTTTTTGGGGTAACATTAACAGCCGTTTGAATGTTCAAAGTCCATGTGTTTGTTTCGAGGCGTGAACATTTTTTGGTGACAAAATATGCTAGGGTAGTAAGTTTAACTATTGGGTCTGTCGATTTAACTGAAGTTTAGACTACTCACAACGACGCACGTAATTATGGAAAGGAACACTAAAATTAAGATAAAAGCGAATATAATTCTGCTTGTTAACAGCTACCGCCTATTTGACATGTAAAATTAAAATTAAAAGGAAAGGCTCCACCGAACTAATTTCTTGAAAAAATCTCTCTAAGTTTATAAAAAGAAGATCGCGCGGTACACGAATAGTTTTTAGTGAGTTTTACTGCATGAACATTTTTATACGTAAGGCTGAAACTGGTTAATTGCCTGACCCATTATAAGACCTATGCGTTTTAAAATAAATAATCATTCGCAAACTAAAAAGGCAGTATATAGTTACACAGGTGTTCATTTGTCCGGTTATCACTACTAGTTGGGGAGGACAAGGGGACGGAAGCCCGTGGGAAATAGGGGAGAGGGGATACGGGCGGGACGCATGAGTGGAAAGGGAGGGAGGTGGGAATTCTAAAAGGGTAACAAGCGAAAGAAATAGGGGAACTTGTTGGGCAACAATGCTTTTTTCTTCCGCATAAGGAACAGACCGGACACGAGATGATTATTATTGCATTGTAGTCTTGTTAAACCAGCTGCTGAAAATCGACAACGGACTCGAATAACGGTTGATTACACATTCTAAATGTAAAGAGGTCGCTGGGCCCCCTTTAGTGGCGAGATGGAGAATATCTTTTTGAAAATACTTATATTACCCCGTCGAAAACAAAGAAAAAAAAGTGGAGCATTTCATATCCTGCCAGTTAAGCAATTGCTGGTTACTTAATTCCAAAAAAGGGATCAAATTAGTTATTTACATTCACATCAGCCTTATAAAATGGAAACAGACCTGTCACTTAAGTATTAATGCAGAAAGATGACGGCGAACCATCTCACCGCCGATGGAGAACAAGAAAAATACGAGGAAATATTTTGCTCGTTAGAATTAACCAGAGGAATACAAAGCCAGTTGATTTTTCTATTAGTATTGAACACAATCCTGTCTCTCACCGCGTTTCTCGGCAATACTCTGATCCTACTAGCCCTCAAGAAAGTGACATCTCTTCATCCTCCTTCTAAACTCTTGTATCGTAACCTAGCCGCAACTGATCTCTGTGTTGCTTTCATTGTGGCACCTACGAGTGTCATTTACTTGATCGCAGTTGTAACCGGACGATGGAACATTTGTCGCTATGCATTCCTTGCAAACTACATCTCAGCATATATTTTGTGTGGGGTGACTTTATTGACAGTGACAGCCATCAGCTTCGACAGGCTTCTAGCGCTGTTGTTGAGGATCAGATACAGACAACTGGTAACTTTGAAGAGGACCTATCTAATTGTAACTGCGTTATGGATAGTGCCCGTTGTCTGTACAACAATGCACTTTTGGAATTCCCAAGTAACCACATGGTACATCTCTATACTGACATCACTGTGCCTAATCTTATCGACTGCTTCTTTTGGGAAAATTTTCCATGCTCTCCGTCATCAACAAATTCACGTGCAGAATCAATTTCACCAAGGGCAGTCACACGAAGCAAATCCATTCAACATGGCGCGCTACAGAAAGGCAGTATCTAGTGCACTATGGGTGCAGTCGGCATTAGTTATTTGCTATCTGCCGATAAGCATATTGGAAGCTTTGATAATTCAAGGAGGATTATCCCCATCTGTTGTCATTGCTACGGAGTTTGCAGCGACTTTAGTTTATCTAAACTCAACATTAAACCCGATATTATACTGCTGGAAGATGAATGAAGTTAGACAAGCAGTGAAAGAAATAATTGGAGAACTTGGATGTTTATTCTGTCTGCGTTGTTTAGCTTGGTAGTTGCTATCAGCACGTACGGAAGTTAAACAGATAATGACGTTAGTATGTTGCTATGACCCTAGCGGCCTAGAAAATAAAGCAGTAGTTGCAGGGTAATTCTCAGTAACAACACAACTGAGTTCTTAGTATTTTGCGACTGAGTTTTCTGTTAAAGCCATCTCCAGGATAAGAACATTAGTTCGTTATTAGAAAACTAATTCCTTTTCTTGGAAAGGTGCTTGCCGTCGCGATTTTCGAAATAATAAGTAATTTTGATAACGAGCTTCGTTTGTTCAAAGTGGCTCGCTCGTTCATCTTTCTAGACCTTGGGTTGGATCACGCGTCCTGACGTCCTTCTTTGTTCTCAGGTGAAACATTTTAGCCGAATTTTGTTCACTTTTCTGACTTTAAACTTTTATCTGTTTCCACAGAATTTTAGGAAAATGTAGGTCCCCGACCTTTCTTACTAGCGATTTGTATTCTTAGCGGATAGGACTCAAGTCATGCCATTTTGGCGAAATACTCGAATTCTGGCTATCTCACCTCAATTTCTGTATATGAATACTATCTTCCTCTCCCAAAAATCAATTAATTAAATGTTTGGACTGGGCTGAAAAAATATACTAGAGATACAAATGTTAGAAGTAAGGCCGATCTGTTGTAAGCTAGCAGGGGTTTTATAAGGCATCGGAGATTGGAGAATTCTCCGTCTACTACGCATAATTCAGGGGCACCCAACGAGGATATAGTTCAAAACCACTTAACGTAGCATTGTTGAACGTATTTTAGTATTCAAACGGTAGATACAGGCATATTTTTATCCCCTAAAAACTTTTCATCTGTTCGGATTTCCTAGCTGAAAATCTAGTGATCCGAAAATTATGGGAATAAAAACTTACCTTCTCGAAAATTTCAGCCAGGAAAAGGCTCCCGAAAATTCTAGGTGGCCATTTTTAGGGTCAAAATCCGTTAAAAATGAGTAATTATACCATTTTGTAGATGTTCGAAAATCCTAGGAGAGGCAGGCAGGGAAGAAATTTTACAAACAAATGCTCCGAAAATTCTAGATCTCAAATCGTCTTCCGAACAGATGTTTTCCGAAAATTGCCGTTGGGTGCCCCTGATAATTCTCCGGTTAAATTTCAATGAAGTATGGGTATTTTTTGTGGAGACGAATCAGATGTGGATACTTTATGTTACTGTAAAAAGAATATTCCCAGAAATGCGTAGTTTTAGCGCTTAGCCACTTGCTTTGCATTCCCAAACAAATAACAATAATACATAAAAGATCTTATTTAAATGCCAGCAGTTTTAAGCCCAACAAAACGAACAAATTTTTACCGATTTTTACCTTTTTCGCAAAGTAGTAATTTCAATAGAATTACCATTTTTCGAAATGGCGTTTTTTTCACCTTTATTTAGCAAATATGTCCTTTTCGTCTGAAACAAATCGTGTTCACCAATAAAATGATTAATATTTCGAAGAGTCTGGGGACTTCTCATTTTATTGACTGTACTAGAATTAATTTCGCAAAGTAGTGTAGTAATTTTGCCAGAATTACTATTTTGCGAAGTGTGCTGTCAGTTTGTCGTCCTTAAAATTTGTTTTCTTGCCATAGAAATAAAGGTAAACGTAAAACTACTGATCAATTCCTGAAGACTCTGGAGACTTGTCATTTTATTTTTAGAACTCATTATTAAGTGCAATCAGCAAAATGCACCAATTACCGAAGTTATCCCAATAACCATAGCAACAACCACTTACCCTAGCAAACTGGGGATTTTCCAAAATGGACGAATTTGTAGAGGTAATAGCATGATTTGTAGTGATACCGTAAAATTCCGAAAATAATCCCAGGGGCCTATATTTTTCAAAGGCCCTTTTTGAGGGGCTTATTTTTGGAGGGGCTTATATTTGGAGGGGCTTATCTACGGAGGGAAATTTGCGTTTCAAAATCGATTGACTAACTAGCCTTTTAGTTTAAAGTAAATTTGCCGTTTTTGTTTTGTTTTAATCTAATTTGAGGGCAATTTTCCAAGTACAAGCCCCCGGGGGCTTGTATTTGGAGGGGCGATTTAACGGAGGGTTTTTTGCGTTACCGGTTTTAGGGGCTTATATTTGGAGAGGCTTATACATGGGGGGGCTTATTTTCGGAATTTTACGGTATTTGGCATAAATACCACGAGCCGTTAGGGGAGTGAAATTTGAGACAATTTTGAAATATCAAAAGTGGTATTTATGCCAAATATCACGTACAAATCATGCTATTATTTGTTTATACAACTACCCACAAAAGGTTTGTAATTTTCACATGTAGGTATTTCAACTTAAGCTGAAATACCACCGCTCTAAACCAATCAAAGGCTAATAAAATTGCAGAAATTTCTCATGTAGTAGTATAAGAAACATTAGGCTGTGTCTGTCAGAGTCTATTAATTGGGGAAAGTTTCCCTAATTTTGGATAATTGGTATTAAAAGCTCTTTCACCAAAAAAAGAATGCATTTATTTTCTCGGAAATTGCAATAATTACGATTAATTGGTACCAAGACTTTGTGTCCTCCATTTCGGTAATCACTGGTATGATTACTGACCGAGTTGGACTCTACTCAGTCCTATTACCGTGATCAGTAAATCGTACTTAAAAGTCATTTCAAAATGCAGTAATTTTGCAAGAAACTATTACGACTTTGCGAAGCTAGCAATTTTCACCTTTGCCGAAACAGGGAATTCGTTTTCGCATACCGTATTTATTCGAATAAGCGCCCAACCTCGAATTAGCGCCCACCTCGAATAAGCGCCCACCCCCTCCTCCTCCCAATCAAATTCAAATAAGCGCTCACCTCCACCCCACCCACTTGAGTAAATAAATTCTAATCAGAGACTTCCCCGAGGACGGCGTTTTCTTCAGAGTATTATACAGAAACCTTACTTTGTTACTTCTTCGCGTTTTGTTATTAGCATTTATTGTTTTGTTCCAAAATAAACATACTTCACTTGCTAAAAATGGTGAAAATTTAATAAGCGCCCAGCCTCGAATAAGCGCCCACCTCGAATAAGCGCCCACTCTCAAGGTCCAAAAATTTACTAAGCACCCAGGGTGGTTAATCGAATAAATACGGTAATCCTAAATTGGTAAAAAATAAAACAATGTACATTTATACATCTATGCTATAACCCCAAACCAAATTAATGCTAACGACTTATCAAAATTACCAATTAAATATTATTTAAGTCGTTCCGTTAAAAACATCAAGAAGTATCAAAAGAAATTTCTGACTTGTTAAGGATTAAAATAATGGTTCTCAAGTCCCCGTTCTCAGTAATTCAATTAAAGTATTCCAAAAAGTTAACCAAACTCAACTAACTAATTTTAGATGTATTATGTGGTGCGTATAGTAGGATGTTACTTTTATCAAACCAGTTAATTTTTTTGGATAGATTATTCGCTTGATTTTATCAGCAGCATTCACTATTTCGATAATCATCTTATTATGCGCGCCATTTTTTGTTTACTGGACGGAATTACTGTACTGAAATAAATCATGAAAAGAAAATAAATAACCTAGGAAATACAAATATTAAGTGTTAGCAGGATTGGTGCACCAGGCACCTGATCTGTGCTTTGTCATCAACTCAAGATTGGTAAATAACATCAAGCGTAGTTAATAGAGTTGAATGGTTGCGAAGCCCATCAGATTTTACCCTGCCCAATAACCAGTTGTAACCAGTCTCCTCTTCTTTAACTACGCCTCGAGTCAAATGTTGTTAGTAGAACTTTAATTTATTATTGTTTGGACTGTTTTGTTGTCAAACCCTGTTTTAGTTTAGATTTTTGTCGGATGGTGAAGTCTTAATGTTTTTGTTTTGTGAAATTTTGGTGCTGGGGATTTTTTCAGAGACATTTTGCTTCTTCTGTGTCCACAGGGTTCTGCCCTGCATCACATACAAGCAGCTTTTGATGGGGTGTTACTAAACAGAGTAACGCAGTAACGAGTAACGAGTAACGGAGTAACGAGAAAACGAATAACGGGATAAAAATTCATTCAACCTGCTTTTCTTTACTTTCACCCTGTTTACATTTTTACTTAAATGCGCTTAATTTTGTTAGAACTGTACGGTGGCCCAAAAGTGTCACGGCAATTTCAATTTTATTCACGGCAATTTAAATAAATAAATAAATAAAAAAATAACGACTTGCAGGTAGCACATCCACATAGTGGTTCTTCGTCCACCTGATTCCTGGTCGAATTGGAATTTGGAAATGTTGGTTTTTGAGGAGAGGGGAAAACCGGAGTATCCGGAGAAAAACCTCTCGGAGCAAAGGAGAGAACCAACAACAGACTCAACCCACATATGGCGTCGACGCCGAGAGTTGAACCCGGGCCACATTGGTGGGAGGCGAGTGCTCTCACCACGGCGCCACCCTTGTTCCCCAAGGGAGTTCAAATTGTTCACGGCAATTTCAACTTACTCACGGCAATTTCAACTTGTTCACGTTCACGGCAATTTCAATTTACTCACGGCAATTTCAACTTGCTCACGGCAATTTCAATTTACTCACGGCAAGCCCAAGCTTTTTTTGCCCCTAAAAGAGACCATATTAAAACACAGACAATACACATATTTTTATATTTTTCGCGTGCAACCCTAAACGAGACCCTCACGGCTAAATATGATAGCGTTTTGCCCAGAACACTGTAAGTGAGACCAAAATCCGAAATTTACACCCCTAAGAGAGACGACGAGCATCCCCACCCCTTTTATATGCGGAGTCCACCCCCCGGGTCATTTTTAGGTCGTTCCCATGTAAACGCATGAAAAGAAATGTATGGAGACCGATACGAACCCATACCGGTCTGTGGTCTCATGTAAATCAGTACCCCATATAGTTCTACTAGTTCGTAAATCGACTTTTGATTTGTGATTTTCACTTTTCTCTTTGAAGATCGACTTTAAACATCGACTTTTTATTTTGCGTTTTGACTTTTGGTGCTTGGCCAGTGTCGGCCGCCGTAGTTGACAGGTGGTGAGCGAAACGAAAATGCCGTGAGCGTTGCCGTTTAAAAATTGTTCTGAGTAAAATTGAAATTGCCATGAGTAAATTGAAATTGCCGTGAGCAAATTGAAATTGCCGTGAGTAAATTGAAATTGCCGTGAGTAAATTGAAATTGCCGTGAGTAAAATTGAAATTGCTGTGTGTAAAATTGAAATTGCCGTGAGTAAAGTGAAATTGCCGTGAGTAAAATTGAAATTGCCTTGACACTTTTGGCCCACCGTACAACTGACTCTTTTCTCTTTTCTTTTTTCGCCTTAAAATGCATGCATGCAGGCTTTCAGATCACAATACATCGACCAATAAGAGCAAATGATAAATATCCCAGAGGGGGTTTTTATAAAGCTGTTAAAAACACTTGAAGCACGTGTTTTATCAATCCCCCTTGAAACGTTTCGATGAAACGCGGCTGTCTCTGTACTTCACTTTAAGGCTGGATTATTTGAGACACGATACTAACAGCGATAGCAGCGTCTACCGAGTTACGAACTAAAATCCAAATTTGTACGACAAATAATAACTTACCAGGGGAAAACTAATTTAATATTTCACGAACAACAGAGCAACATGACGTACATTATCATTCATTCAAAGCATATCTTCCTTTCTGATTAGGCCAAAATGTACCGGCTAATTGCGGTAGACGGTAAAGTGACGTCAACTCTGGTTAACTCCTTCTGCGAAACGGCGCCGAAAGCATTGTTCTGTCCCCCCCCCCCCCCCCCCCCACTGTGTACCAGGATTTGGGTATGCGCCATGATTGGCCCGTAAGAAAGCCATTGTCGATTGGTCGATCAAGATGAAGAAACTGGAAACGCACTTCCGGTATTTCATTGAGTCCGTTCTGCCTCGTACCCAGACGTCTCTCTCTCGATGAAAATGTGCTCGCAAAGGAAGGCGGGAAGAAGATATATAACCGAGGTAAGATTACCTCTGCGACGCAGGCTAAGCTGAAGAAAATAGCAGAAATTTTTACAAATTTTACTTCGACCGATAACATCCTCCTCGATCAGCATAATTCTCCAGATCATACTCCGCCTTACCCAATAATGCTAATTACGAAATTTATTTTCGTGGACCACGCAGGCACAGGTGCAAGCTAAAAACTTAGAATGCAAATGTTTATAAGACAGTTACGATAGTTGAAGTCATTACCACCTTAGTTTAAATTTAAAACCTTCTGTATCATGTGGTGTCATGTTGATCCTTTTGTGGCTTTAAAGGTTAATTTAAAAATTGTTTGGGGTAACATTAACAGCCGTTTGAATATTGAAAGTCCATGTGTACGTTTCGAGCCGTGAATATTTTCTGGTGACAAAATATGCTAGGGTAGTAAGTAAAACTGTTGGGTCTGTCGATTTAGTACTCACAACGACGCACGCAATTATGGAAAGGAACACTAATATTAATTTAAAAGCAAATATAGTTCTGTTTGTTGACAGCTACCGGCTAAAAACTTTGAATGCAAATGTTTATAAGACAGT
This sequence comes from Porites rus, assembly GCA_964035705.1. Taxonomy (NCBI): domain Eukaryota; kingdom Metazoa; phylum Cnidaria; class Anthozoa; order Scleractinia; family Poritidae; genus Porites; species Porites rus. The sequence continues at coordinate 30,202,931 of OZ037998.1, read as the reverse complement.
TACGATAGTTGAAGTCATTACCACCTTAGTTTAAATTTAAAACCTTCTGTATTGTGGTGTCATGTTGATCCTTTCGTGGCTTAAACACTTAATTTAAAAATTGTTTGGGGTAACATTAACAGCCGTTTGAATATTGAAAGTCCATGTGTACGTTTCGAGCCGTGAAAATTTTTTGGTGACAAAATATGCTAGGGTAGTAAGTTAAACTATTGGGTCTGTCGATTTAGTACTCACAACGACGCGCGCAATTATGGAAAGGAACACTAATATTAATTTAAAAGCAAATATAGTTCTGTTTGTTGACAGCTACCGGCTATTCCATATTAAATTAACATGAAAAAAGTAAAGGCGCCACCGAACTCATTTCTTGAAAAAATATACTTTAAGTTTATAAAAAGAGATCGCAGGGTGCTCGAATAATTTTCAATGAGGTTTACGGTGGGTTTTCTGCATGAACATTTTTATACGTAGACTGAAACTGACTACAACAGTAGTATAAAGTTAAACAGGTGGTTATTTATCCGGTTATCATTATTAGTCGGGGGGAGGGGGAAAGGGGGGCAGAAGCCTAGGAGAATAGGAGGAGGGGGATACGGGATGCATGAGAGGAGAGGGAGGGAGGTGGGAATTCTAAAAGTGCAGGAAAAGAAAGAAATAGGAGTAATTACGCAACAATGCTTAACATTTCGCAATCTAAAAGAGCTAACGGGAGGTAGCCAAGAGAAAGAGGCGGGAGTCGGGGATGCAAGAGGGAGGCGGGAAGTTTGCCCCCTGTCCCCTTCACAAGGAACTGAATTCTACGCACGTTTTAATTAGTCCACATTGTCTGTTAAAGATCTGTTAGAAGCAGGTGCTGATCTGACATCAAGTCAAACCTTTTTCCTCTTTTGTGCAGTAAAGCGGAATGTTTTGAAAAGGGTTTTAAAAATGTGGAGGATATTATTCCCGATTGGGCAAGTAAAGGCTCGGCAAAAGCGTCGAAATATGAAAAGAGGAAACCGTGAAATTGTCAAGTCTTATCTTGTGAAGTTTGTTTAACCACCTACTGAGAAGTAGTTAGCAAAGCAGCAACGAAAACTAGCTAAGTGGAATTATTGGTAACAATTACCTCAAATTAAAAGCCGACGTTTTTATGGCAATTTTGACGCACTGGCACCTTATAGCGTAATGATACCCAAACTTCACCTTCCATTTTTTGAAAACTCACGCAAACACTGAACCGAAGACGAATTTGAACTGAACCTGAAACTGAACCGGAGACGAATTTGCAAAAAAAACTGATGGCGATAACCAATATTACAACAAGTGTAGAACAGAATCCATGGGACGACATTTTGTGCTCGGTGAATTTAACCAAAGGGATACGAAGCCAACTAGTATCTCTTTCCGCGGCAAACATTTTTCTGTCCACCACTGCATTTCTGGAGAATATTCTGATTCTAGTTGCTCTTCACAAGACGACATCACTTCATCCGCCGTCAAAACTCCTTTATCGTAACCTGGCGATAACTGATCTCTGTGTTGGTATCGTTGCACAACCTCTCATGGCAGGATATATGATAGCTGCAGTGAATGAAGAATGGGCTATTTGCCGTACCGTGCTGGTCGCAGGTTTTACCGCTAGTTGCATTGTAGGTTCTACGTCTTTGTTAACCATAACTTCAATAAGCTTGGACAGACTTCTCGCTCTTTTGCTAAAGCAAAAATACAGACAAGTTGTAACTTTAAGGCGGATTTATGCACTTGTCGCTGGTCTGTGGGTCGTTTCCATTGTGGCTACAGCACTACAATTTTGGAAACATCATTTAACTTTATGGTATGGCTGCATAGTCATTCCACTGTGTCTGGTCTTATCAACGGTCTCTTACGCAAAGATTTTCATCACTCTCCGTAGCAAAACAATTCACAACGACATGCAATACAGAAAAGCGGTCTCCAGTGCTTTGTGTGTGTATCTTGCAATTGTCATCTGTTTTGTGCCGAGTGCTGCTGTATGGGCCTTGTCGACTAAAAGAGAGCGGTCTTCTTCCCTTGCTGTTGCTGAGTTAACGACAACTACTTTCGCGTTCTTCAACTCTTCATTGAACCCAGTACTTTACTGCTGGAATATTGTAGAACTAAGAAAAGCAGTCAAGGACACAATAGGACAACTTTGCTCTCGTATTATTGGTTGTTTTGTGTAAATAGGGTACTACCATCGAACAATTGAAAACTGTTTTATAGCCAAACTTTTCGAAAACAAAAGTCCTTTGGAAAGTTAGCTGTTTCGAACTGAATACTTATAGCCGCGAGCTAGAGTAGCGAAAGATACTGTAATTTTCGTTTTGATCTTGTTTTTGTCGTATTTGCTCTCGGACTATCGACGGATACTGCAATAAAATCCGATGATGACCAATTTTACTGGAGATGAGAACCACCAAACATTCGAGGAGCTGCACTGCTCTGGAGAACTGACCGCTGGAATAGAACACCAGCTGATCTTTCTGTCGGTGTTAAATATTGTCCTGTCCTTTACTGCATTTTTCGGGAATGTTCTGATCCTAGTCGCTCTTCACAAGGAGTCGTCGCTTCATTCTTCGTCCAAAGTTTTGTATCGCAACTTGGCGATAACTGACCTCTGTGTGGGTCTCACTGTAGAGCCGCTTCATGTCGTTTGGAGCTTATCTGTGGTAAACGATCGATGGGACACATGCCGCCATGCATTTCTAGGGGCTTTCACCATGGCCTATATCTTGTGCGCAGTGTCTTTGTTTACAATGACTGCGATAAGCGTAGACAGACTTCTCGCCCTGTTGTTGGGGCTGAGATACAAACACTTTGTTACCTTGCAGCGTACATATCTAACTGTTCTGGCATTCTGGGTTATATCAATTGCCTGCGCATTGATGCAGTTTTGGAATTACCTAATAACCTTATGGGGTGGCTACATAGGGATATCAGTGTGTCTCGTAACATCGACAGTTTCTTACGCCAAGATTTTCTTCACTCTGCGTTATCATTTCAATAATCAAGATCAACCGAGCGGAACAATTTCGTTGAACATAGCACGCTACAAAAAGGCAGTGTCTGGCGCATTGTGGGTACAACTAATGCTTGTTCTCTGCTACCTTCCACAAGGTATAGTGGACGCTTTGGTGACTCAAAGAGGGCTTTCTTCTTCAGTTTACATTGCAAGATCTCTGACAGTGACTTTGCTCTACTTAAACTCGTCACTGAACCCGATTCTCTACTGCTGGAAAATTAGGGGAGTGAGAAACGCAGTGAAGGACACGCTAAAACAACTTCTCTGTTTATCGTAAGCTCGTTATATCGTTATAGAGGTACACTTTCGGTTTCTGGTACCGCCTAAGTAAATAGAGACTTTACAAAATGTAAACACTGGGCCCGGTTCCTCGAAAGACGGTAAAGTTTAGCACAAGTAAGAACATAAAAGCTCAAAGCTCACAAAATACTGTTGAGCCTTTACTTTAAGTTAAATGTTACTGTAAGCAATGCATAGGAAGGGAAATAAAAAATGTGGAACAAATTTTAATCCTGGTTAAATTTTAATCAGGATTTATTTTCGTTTAGTTCAAAAGCATTTTCTCGGATAATTTTCTGTATTCTTTTGGAGCGTCCAAACATCAAATTGTAGACAAAATGAATTAAACTTAATTTGCTTTTCAAACCTTCATCTTTGAATTCAAATTTTCCACTTACCCTGAGTTATCTTAACCCAGCTTTGAACAATCCGACCTTAGTCTTTCGCTTTTATGGCTGACATGGAACCGCGGCTTGATGTCTGTCATCCACTTTTAACTTTAGCATGGCGTCTGCCTCCTCTACAGGCTTTCTCAAGGAATTTTAAAGCGGTGTGCTGGAGACGAGAATTCACCACCACCCTAACGAATACAGTGTTTTCACATGACGTCACGGCGGCCATATTGGTGTCCCAAAACAAAGACACGGCGGCCATGTTGGTGCTCCAAACCAGTCCTCTGGGAGTTAAACTCTTTCCATATGTAAACGCTTTCTTTTCTTCCAATAAATTTGCCAAGATGCTGGCCGCGCGCTCGAAAGGTCAGTTAGGCATTATTAAAATTTCTACTTGGGTCCGTGGCTGAGAGGTATGAAACAAAAGAAATCGCACTGCGATTCAGCGATGAATAATTCATTTCTTTTCATTTTTTTCCTTTCAGTCTCACAGCCAAGTATTACTTTTGATAATTCGACATTAGTCAATCGTAGTCCCGCACGCTGCAAGAAAACGCCTTGAACACCGGGTATCATAGGCTAGTTTTTTCACTCAACTTTGTACCATTGATTATTGCTTCTATTTTCTACATATTAACAAATTATTAGTAACAATATTTACAGTCTACAATTAATAATTCCATTTAAGTACATAGTGAACTCTATTCTAAGACGGACGCCCTTGGGGCCGACACTAAGTGAGTTTCGTCTTTGAGAGATTTTGCCTCATTGTACACGTTTCACGAACAATTTTATCGACAAATCTGCAAATTGTCTCAAGGTTTCGAATTTACTGTAGATGATCTACAGCGTCTTCAACGGCAGAATGACAAACGAAAAAAAAAAGTGCTTACGGGTTTGGGATCTCTCTCCTCTACATGCGCAGAAGAGCTCTGGGTCGAGATTGAGTTTGACACAATTTCCAAAAATTGCTTGTTTTCGCATGAGTCGCGGCGGCCATGTTGGTGGTAAAAAACAAAAGGATTTCTCTCCTCTGGGTGCTAAATTCCAATTTTCACGTCAATTCTTTAAAATAATTATTATTGTACTGACCACCAACATGGCCGCCATATCACGTGGTTGAAAACCAAGAATAGCCTGCCAGCAAGCTATTCGTTTCGAGTGGCGAGCGAAGCGCTCCGCGAGGAGACGCGCAAGACAGCGGCAGAGGCCCTCCCCACGCTCTCGCGTTTCCATACTTGTGCCACTAGCGCGTGACTTTTCTCCCATCGCAGGCTTATCCAATAATGAGGGTTGTACTTGAAAGGATATCTCTCCATAATTACATTATAGATACCTAAAGTACATCTACAGCAAGCGTTTTGTTTTCCTTCTTAAAATAGACCTATCTATCTCCGCAGGTCAATTCGAGACGCACGTGATCAGGGAATGGGGAAGAGAGCTTGAGCCGACAGACACATTTTCCTAAACTTTCACAGTTCAACAGGAACAGGTAACTCTTTTCGTCCAACCAGTAATTGACCCTTTTGGTTAAGTACCAGTTGCACACGAATCAAACGTCTACTCCAGCATCCATTACTCCCGCCTCAGCGATAGGGACGAACTTGTCGTCAATCTTAATCAACACAATTGGCCGATCAACATGGCTTCTCCGCGCGGGGTCCCTGTGGCACGGCGTCCACCGGTGTACCACTATTCCCTCCATGCCCTCGACAGGGTTCCAGTCCTTCCAATAGGATCTACCGCCCTGCTCCCTCATCAGCTCCGAGGGCCACTGCACATCAATCCTACGTCCCAGGTTAATGTTATCATAAACGTGCACGCGGTCTACAATGCGCACGCGCTGAGTCAATTCCTCGGCAGCTGCCGTGGCACCGGGGCTCTGGGGATGACCTATGCTTACTGATAATGTACTTGGCCTCTTTGAGCCTGAGCTGGCAGTTGATCTTTGACTAGCTCGCAGGCCAGGCTGGCCCCGGTTGAACGAGGATGTCGGAGTGGTCCTACGGGCGCTTATGTACATGGCGCCTTCGCGGAAACTTGTGCAGCGCTCTGCATAACTTGAGCCCAAAACGGCATCTGGAACCGCTCCATCCGGGATATCCCCGCCACTTTGACACGTAGCGCTACAACGCATGCGTATTCGGTTCCACAAGCGACGAAGGCATCCAGCAATGCCGTTAAAACTTAGAGGCCCACCTATAACTCGAGAAAGCTGCGAGTTGGAGTCGGCATATGAAGTCATCAACGGGGATACGTATATGGGATAACCTATAGGCTGGTCACATGACGAGTTAATGATGTTACGTAACGCTTGCTTGGCATTTTGAATGGAGCCTCGCTCGGGGTTCCTATTCCTGAGAAAGATCAACTCCTGAAGTTGCCCCGCCCATAAGCCACGCACGCACTCGCGATTTACCTGATGACCAAGGAAGAAATATAAAGAAATTAACATTTTTGCCATCCAAAAATACCTACGATTTTCTGGATTGCGAAGGGAAAAAATTACCATGGTTAATCTTAAAAAAGATGGTGTGATGAAACTCCTTCGAACAACGCTTGTTATAGTGGACACATTTTGGCAGAAATTGAAAGTATTGCACAATGGGATAAACGCTTCGCATACAAGAGCATATAGCGCGAACACAAGAGTCAGTTTCTTCAAAAACAAGGGAGTGGAAAGCGGATGGCTGAGTGTCGAGTTACGAGGGAAACGATAAACAAAGTCCGACTTTACTTAGATAAAACTCAGTTTCTGTTGGAGCTTGCTACTAACAAATGAAATCGATAGCCTACAAGATAAACGTCCCATAAAGTTCGCGAAGCGCACTACAGCAACAAAGAGCGTTTCCATTCTCCACGGCCCTCGCGTGTTCGAGCCGATGAAATTAAGTGCAACTAAAATGACCTTAACAAACGTAATTCTGTAAATTGTAACACGAGCACACAATGTACTAACTTTGATGACTCTAAAACTCAGGTATCTTTTGTTCAGCATGATAATCTTATACTCGTCTGTGCCGTCATCGAAAACATGCCTGCAAGGAAAACGTTCAGTGAAGTGTCTTTAAGGGTTAAGAATTGGGCAGTCTGATCTTTACTATTTTCGGTATTCCTAAAGTCAAGCAATATAAAGACTTGGCCCGTAAAATCTGCATTGTTTACTTTTTCCTTGTATTAGGTTAAAACCCTTGGAGTAGCTGCCGTGTCCTATATTTCTGCTTCCAGCTTAATCATGATCGAGTAATATTGAATACAAACAGACTAGCAACTGCAGCAAGCGTTCCCGCTTAAAACGTTTAACCACGCGGCTGCGCTTGATATGAAACGTACCAACCAGAAGTTTCTAGCCAATCAGAAGCAAGGGTTTCAAATTCCCCTGGAACTGGCTTTAGTTAGTACCCAAGACCTCTCCAGTTGTTCTTGTAAACGTTTCTGTCATGATTTTTGCCCCTGTATATTCCGTCTTGATTAGCTGTCCTAGGGTCTCCGAGGTGTCCAATTGAAAGCTTCCAAAGAGAGCCTGTTTCATATAGTTCCATTTGGTATATTTTGCTCAAAGGTTTTAAAAAACTATAAGGCTAAATCACTTAAATTCAAAAGAATGCCGTCATACAGAACTACCTGATTGTGTCTTTATTAGACTAAAAAACAGTCCGTATTTTGCGTTATCAAGTACCCGCAAGCAGTCACACAAAAGGTCTGGAACGAGGCTGAAAACATAGAGCGAGACTGGGGAGAGACGCACGCCCGTAGGGCGTGTGAGACTCGCGCACTTCGCGCACAAGACTTACGCCACGCTTTACCAATTTCTTTACCGATTTTGAGAATGAACCGACTGTTTTGCAGTCTATGATTTTATTTATCTGTTCATTAATTCACTTTATTTTACTCAACAAAATTGTCACACTTTTTTGGTGAAGACAACGCACTAGAAATATCCTGCGAGCATAAGCTTCTTTCTGGCAGGGCTTCTAGCATTTGTAAGGTCGTTTAGGTGGCTTGTCAGACAGCTTCAGACCAACTACGCGACTGACAAGCGACGCGAAAGACTTCTTAAATACCAAAAGCCATGCCAGAAGGAAACCTCTGCTGGCAGGGTAACGAATAAGCCGCCTATTCCCCACAATAAATTAGGGAGCTTAAGCAATGACGTTTCTGAGCGACGCACGTCAACCGGAAGTGGACTTTTTGCAGTCTTGGGCTGTGATTTTGAACAAATTTTCTAGCAGATCGTCTCTATCAGAGTAAAGACACTTAGCAATACAGATTTGGTAGCATCAAGTCATATTAAAAGGGAAAAGGACTTCCGGTAGACGTGCGTCTCTCAGAAAAGTCGTTGCTTAAACTCCCTATTATCTAACACTAACCTTAGCGCCAGTAAGGAAGGTGTGTTAGCCAAAACAGCCTGCCGCCATTTTGGATCTCCTTCATGGGAGATCACAAGATTTTCCTCGTGAGACGTGATAGCATCATACAGCACCGGCAGGTCGTCATATTCATCGGGAGCAGTGAAGTGATCCTAAGAAACAAATGAACAAATATCAAACCGTGTAAGGTTTATAGGTACAGTTTAACGAACGACCAGAGGTGTTTTATCGGGTTTAATACACAAAGAACAAGCGAGTGCTTTTAGCTTTGATAACGTTAAGGTAAAAGAAATACCACAGACGAGCCATAAAACCCACAGGGATGGAGCCAGGAGCTGAAGCCCATTAGTCGCTGACTGTAGTATGAAGCACTAATGAGTATTGTTATCCACCCACCCCCCTCCCTTGGATGGGATGCTAGTCCATCGCAAGGTCACCCCCCCCCCCCCCCTCGCCTCTCTAGCGTGTATGTCGCCTGTACCCTTTTAGACATGGACTTTGATTAGTCTCCTTGGCTCAAAAAATGGTAATGCGCATTATTGCGCGCACTCTCACAGACTTTCAAGCAAAATAGATAGCAATACAAGCAGTCTATATTTTACACCAAAGGGCGAAGACAGAGTTAGACATCGAGGATCACACTTTCTTGTCAAAAAAACAACGCGAAAACAACGCTCGAAACCGGACCTACAGATCCGAAGATCGAACCACTCGGCCGGGCACCACGCCTTCACGTCCTTAAGTACGAAGCTCCGGTTGTTAAAACGTTAGACAGCGCTATCCACTAGATAAATCACTATCCAGCGGAGAAATATGAGGGAGACCCTTTGCGTTATCCACTGGTAGATTTATCCAGTGGATAGCGTCATCCACCCTCTGAACAAAGGGGGCCAGAACATTTTTTCGCGGAGCTTGTCTATGGTGATTTTTTTTAATCCCAGAAATTAGGTCCCGTAAAAATGGCATGGTTTATTTAGCATATTCTCACGAATAACGAATTACAAAATGCTTGATAAAAGTAAATAAAACTTAAAATTAGAAGCAAGAGCTAGGCCAGAGCTTAGCCCGAAGATAGGTAGAAAGTAGATATGCTTTACCTGATGTAATTTTAGTGACATGCGCACGCCAGGCGCGACTACTTTGCGCAAGAGATCCATGTCTGCAAACACCCATTCGTCCTTAGATCCTGTGATCCGAAAATCACCCTTAAACAAGGCGTGTAGACCGTAGAGAAATGGTTCCAAGCTGTTAAGAACGAAATGGTCAAACATTGCAGCACGATAATCAATTCTAAAATTGAAATTTCAACCCAATGGTTCCTAAAGATCAGTGTTATCGAAGGCCAATTTCACCACGCATTTTGTAGGTAAATGGCATACACAGGTAGGAAGAAGCTGGACTTTGGTTATACTCATTATCAAAGGCAGATTTCTCCATACGTTTTGTAAGTAAATGGCATAAGCAGGCGACGAGAAGCGAGACTTTGATCACAATTGTTATCAAAGGCTAATTTCTCCATAAAGTTTGTAAGTAAATGGCATTAACAGGCGAGGAGACGCTAGACTTTCGTCACACTCACCTTGCAGACTGATGATGTGAAGCTGTTCCTAACGCCCGTCTTGCCAGCAGACACAGCGCAAAGCAGAGAGTTGTTAGAAAGGAGTCCTTTCCACACTCCAGAGGCTGAAATAACAAACATTACGATTTTTTAACCGCGGCAGGTACAGCGCTTGACTGCAGAGCGGGAGGTCGTGGGTTCCATCCCCGCCCAAACCGGACCGATACTCAGGGTCTTAAAATTACTGAGAAATGAAGGAACAGAAATACTATCAAGTGGATGAGGACCAAGGGTGGCGCAGTGGTGAGAGCACTCGCTTGCCACCAATGCGGTCTAGGTTCAAATCCCGGCGTCGACACGATATGTGGGCGACACCAGGATTTGGTGCACTAAACCGGGTTGAGTTTGTTTTTGGCTCTCTCTTTTGCTCCGAGAGGTTTTTCTCCGGGTACTCCGGTTTTGCCCTCTCCTCAAAAAACCAGCATTTCCAAATTCTAATTCGACCAGGAATCAGGTAGACAAAGAACCGCTACGTGGATGCACTACCTTTAAACCGTTATTTGTTGATTCATTTTAATTTTTTTTCAAAGTTAAGTATAATCTCTGGATTTCTTTGCAATGGCTTCAAGTTTTTTTTAAAGATTTATTATCTGTAATAAAATTACTGGAAACTTCGAAGCCTTGGCTAAGCTTATGTCTACAATAAATGGGTAGGTTTTCGGGTCAACATAAACAGCTAGGGTACAGCATGAACGGCAACCGCACAGAGCTGGAACAAACCTTTAAAAAAAACATCGAACATCGTCCTAGTAAGTTCCAGTCTTCCCTCCTAGTCATTTAATTCCTCTACGGTCCGAATGAATAGCAGCTGCTCGGAAGAGAAGCCACCGATGGTGCGTTTCCCTGACCCCAAACAATACTGAAACAATGGGAAGAATGACATGTCATTGTTTCCTGCGACCAATAAGGAGAGACCTTGCGAGCAGCTCCTACACTATCCGTCCGAATAGCTGTTAACCCTGTCCGGTATAGCATGAACAAGGCCTAAATCTATATATTACACCGTGTGCCTGAACTATTTATAGCAATATAGCCTGCGAGCAAGCTCTACGGAGCGCTCTGCCGGTTGGGGCGCAAAAGAAAGTAGAGCTTGCAACTACGGCTCTGGAATTTCAGAGACGTAGCATTTCGCATCTGCTTTTCCGATGCGGAAATTCAAATTCCAGAGACGTAGTTGCAAGCTCTCCTCCCTTTACCCCGCCTCGCCTCCAGAGCGCTCCGGAGAGCTTGCTCGCAGGCTAATAGTCATACAAAAGATAAACTGACCGGATCCTTGCGTGAAGCGCAATACTGTATCCAAGTGAAATAACAGTTTAGGAAGCTAGTCTTGGAGATTCCGCCATGACGCAGATCATAATCTTCATCAATATTGTGATAGAAGGAGTTTGAATCTACTTCGACGTAGTGAGGATCTTGATGGACTTTTTGCAGCTGTTCTTGAATTATATCACTGTTTAACCATTGATTTAGTTTGGGAGACCGCACTGCATAGAAGATGACAGACTGCGAAATGAAAAATAAATTTTCTTCACTATAATTTGCAAAAACAGATAGATGTATGATGTACTAAAAACAATTATTGGACGAGGATTTTGTGATACATATGTTTTTATCTGTAATGTGAACATGTCTGTGTAAACAAATCTACAACACTGGTCAAAACGTCTCGGGACACCTGAGGAAATTAGGTTCAAAGACTCATTTTGCCAAATTAACTCGTATTTTACCTCTTGAAGAAGCTCGGGGATGTTGTTATAAGGGGCTATTTCGGCTGTCCCCCTCTCCCCTCAGCAGTGTTGATTGTGTTGAATTAAAGCTTGAATGCATAACGTCAACACTGCACCGGGGGAGGGTAGGGGGGAGGGAAGATGCCTCAATTTGACGCGCTATTGCGTTAGTATCCCAAGAGTTTTGACCAGGGTTGTATGTAAGCAATTTATACATTTTGATAACTAAGTAATTTTCTTGTTTGTAGCCGTATTTATTTAGCGTTGTTTCACTCGTTGCAAATTTGAATAACAAAAACAATGTAAATAACAGTGACGTCTCCTATACTCACGCACTCAGAGTAAACTTAAGAGGGTTCAAGAATCTGGACGGGATTTGAAACTGTGATCTCTTGCTGAACGAGAGATACTGCTGAGGGACCAAGCCTTTTTAACTCCCCCATAAAATGACTTTATCCCATGAGGTGTGACCATTCAAATAAAACTATTAATTACCGTTATTGCAAAGGAAAAAGTACACTGACCACCTTACCTTTACATAGTAAGAAACAAGGATCTTGCGAAGATCAAACACTTGTAGCATGGATGCCGCAGAATTATCGCTGATACTGTAGCCTTCAATAATGTATTTAGTGGCGCTTACTTCCCATGCTAACCACCGCTGACCAAACGCCGCGTTTAAAGAAAGCATGTTGGGAAGATGACCCGGCTCACAACAGCAACAACCTGATGAAGACAAAAATACCATGAAATAAACGATTTCGGAATAAACCATTTCAGTAAAATCCAACTAGTGGTCTATTATCAATGCTGCATTCTGATTGGTTGAGCTACTACTAGGCTATATGTTATAGCCCATTAGTAGCGAAAAGCGCCGGCTTTTTGGCGGCAAAAAAGGATTCAAGTCTAGCTTTAACTAGCTAAAGTTGTTTTGTCTCGATACTTTTGACCAACTAGTGGGCTTTTACTAAAACAATTATTCCTCTCGCCCTCATGGCCTCTGAGTCAATAGCCCATTCGGCCTTCAGCCTCATCGGCTATTGACCCTGAGCCCATTCGGGCTCTAGGAATAATTGTTAAATACTCTCTATGCCATACCACATGCGTATAACTAGCCCAGTTTCCTATGTTAAAAGCACGATGGAATTTAAAGTAGTTGTAGGCAACCAATGAAAGTATACGCAAGTCTAAATTAAAGACATATTTTTAAACATGCATACAATCTTTAGTTTTCGTCCTGTTTGTTTTTTAAGTTTTGAAGGCTTGAACACAACTTTTTCTGCGATTAAGAAGTTCTCGAGGCTGGTACAATGCCTTGTTTTTAATTGATTTGATAAGTTTTTCCTTTAAAACTCGCCAAGATATCATTTAATTCAAAAGCCTCTAATCTGTTGGAGTCCTTGGACAATTATTGCGTGACATTCTTTAGAGGATTTTTTTTACTTTTTTGACAGAAGAAAACTAGAGGGGGTGCATAAAATTAAGAAAATGGGGCGACTTGAGAATTGATTTGAATAAATCAATAGACGGCAAAGACCAGTTACAACAAGGTACCCTTCAGCCTGTTTCCGGACTTACTGGTTTATGTTTACCCCTGTTTTCGTAGATCTCAATTTACTCCTTTCCCAGCAAAAATTCAACCAAAAGAAACCCTCAAAAGTTAATTCTCAAGCAAACAAGAAGAAGGCTACCGAACTCTACTAAAGGTCGTTAGGTTCAGAAGGAAAAAAAGGAAAAGGCGAATTGCAGTTACAGAAGTATATGCAAGGAAGCAATGTCAAAAACCATTAAGTAGGAAAGAAAAAAACAAACCGTCATCATCCTCTACTCCTTCAGTAATGGCCTCGACTTCTCGCTGTTGACAGTAAGTACCTAGTGTAAGGACACATAATACGGTAGTGAGTTTACGCAACAGGACGGCAAAAAGAAGAAGACACGGGCAAAACCCTCATGGGTGACAAACGTGACAGGGCCTTTACTTACGTGTTTTGTCGTGATCTTAACTTTATGTTTTCTGGTCTGTTACAAAAAGATCTTTTTAAAGGAAAGTGAATTTTTGCGGAAAGTTATTTCAAACAAAATTATTGTCACGCTTGTCACACAAGGTTTGCCGTCTTCTTTCCTATCCCGTCCTGTTGCGTAAGTTCACTAATAAAAGGACTAGCACGCTAGTTCGGGTCACTTCTTAACTGTAAAATAGATGATTTTCCCTACCCCTCTCTGGACCATAAATACCTAACTCCAGAGAATGTTCCCAAATCAAATGGGGTCAAAAAACTATGCACTTTGGCGCCGCACAGACTAGCTTTTATAAGGCAGTACCTCCCAGCCTCCAGCCCCTTGATTGCGTGCCTGACTCACCTCTAAACTCCAGACCACGGACTTGAAAAGTAACGAGACCATTGCCGACCTCAATGATGTGAACCAAGGCGTTTAGGTAATCCGAAGCCAACACGAAACAGTCGCCGGTGCCGAAGGGCCCCCAGCGGCCCATCATTAAGTCTCCACACAGACTATGCTGTAGTGAGCGAGTTAGGTGCTCGTAGAATATTGAGTTAAGATTATTGTCATCAGAACCTGAAAACAAGAGTTAAAAAATGTTCAAAAGAATTAACCCTTCAAACCCTAATGTCAAAATTCAGATTCTCTTTTGCTGTCCCTATACGCTTCCGATAGAACTAGAGATAATCATTGATTACGGATTCGCGTTCGACACTTACGGAAACGAAATCGAGTCGAAAAGAGTCCAGTTTCCTGGCCGAGATGCCCCTGATAAAATTAATAGGGGTGGCTAATCAGCAGTCGCCCGTGACAGGTCGAAAATTTCTGCTTTTGTGCCACAGGAACACCAGTTTAGGATGCGTTCTGACGAACGCGATTGGCAGGGAGAATTTGTTGAAGTGTCAATTAGATTCATTCATCTTGTGTAATTATGTCCTTGCTCCTACTTTTTTACCTCCGCGACGGTCCGAATATGTGTTCACACTGCACCAAACTATGGCACAAAACCTATCCGATATGTAACGCTCCACTTTCGAGATCGGCGCGGTGCAGCTTCGCTCCGTCACAGAAATCGCACCGAAATCACCGTTCATATGTGTAAACAGAAGCCCTATCTGTTAGAATTTACATGGGGGCGCAAAAGTATCCCCCGTAAGGTGTGTACATAGCCTTAGAATAAACCCCGAAAAGTGCTTAAGGGTGTACTCAGTCCCCGGGGGGGGGTACCTTAGGAATTCTGGGGTGGGATGTGCCGCTGAGACCCTAGAACCCTTAGCCTATACCAGAGCTAGTTCAGCTGAAACAGTTTTAACCCTACACTAGACTGACCCCCCCAAATCCCCCTATCCTAGAGTGGTCTTGAAGCTGAGTTGCGTAAATTTAAACTTGCCGAATTGATCTGTTTTTATGTTTCTCAGTGGCTATTCTCGGTTTCTCTTGTCTCTCCCAAAAGCTTCAAAAAATTGATCAGTTTCCTGGAAAGGATACCCTATTGTAGACCCAAACTCTCTGATTTACGTAACCTGTCCCAGAGTAAACTGCTTGAAAACTATACCCTTTAGGGCAGCACATGACTATATAGCCCATATATGGCAGTACCGCCCCCTCCCCCCCCCCCCCCCCGAGGACTCAGTCTACGTATAAATAAGAAGAAAATAAATATATATAAGTTCAAAGAGAGCGCTGCTAAGATAGAGAACACTAACATGCAATTACCTGGGCTTCTATCAAGCTGAGAAGAGAGACGAGTGTTAGAGTGATCCACGCGACTGGTGCTAAAGAAACAACAGAAACAAACAATAGTGTCACAAAGCATAGGAAAAGAGTTCAACTCCCACAGTACTGGTTTGGGACACCAACATGGTCGCCGTTTTATAAGGGAGTTTAAGCAACAACGACGGCAACAGCGACAAAAACATCACTTAAAAAGAGAAGTCACTGTTTCGAACTTTATCGCGCTTATGCGATCTCGTTCATTTCGTAAAATGTTGGCAGATTTTTCTGGCCCGGTTGTTCAACCGTTGGATAGCGCTCTCCACCAGATAAAAATCTAACCAGTGGATAACGTAATTGGCGGTTTCCCTAGTACTTATCCACTTGATAGTGATTTATCCAGTGGATAGCGCTATCCAGATTTTGAACAACCAAGGTCTGGAGTGGAATTCAAAGAGACTGTATCAAAGGAAAAGGAAGTCGTTGTCCATTGTTCGCGTCCTCCACAAAACGTGCAATTAGAAATTTTCACGTCGTAGTGTGTAGTGATAGTACAAAAAAGCGTGATGCACGTGCAGAGTTGTTGTTTGCTGAAATAAAAGTACTGCTTTTTTGCTGTTTTCGTTGACGTTGAAAACGAGATCCCTAATTTTGGAACACCAATAGGCCGCCGTGACATCACGTGCAAACCCACTCCATATTTAGAACCACAATATGAAAACAAACAAGGAACTGCGAAGATCGCCTTTAATGTAAAAACACCATTAACACAACGAACAATAATTAAGCCACCAAACGGTATTTTGAGCGGCAGCTGCGCCAAAGTAAGAACTAATTAAAAAATAAGAAAAAATAAAAACATAAGAACTAATTTAATATTGGACGTCAAGCCCTATTTGCCGTCGATGAAATAAAAATTATTCAGGCCTCCAAGGCGAAAGGAAATTGGTTTAAATTATCGAGAGGCTTAAAAAAAACGGTAATTAAATTACAGTGCTTAACTGGGGAAGGAAGGTCAGGTTTGGTTTGAATTTTTAGGGGTGGGTGGGTTAAAGAAACCAAGAGTTCGAGAAATCGAAGTTGCGCTGTATTATCGATTAATATTCACACTACTTATTATTTTCGCTTTCCTTTTTTGTTTTAGACGCTAATTGTGAGACCAAAAAAATAAAACCGCAATTTGCTTCACCATTTAGAAATATTGCACTGTTAGTCTAGTTAAAAGCCTCCGCTGGACATGTAACAACATATTTCCCAGGTGATAGCCTCCAAGAGGGAATATAGTTGGCAGGTAAACGATATCAGCTGCATGAAAGTTTGACATGTTTATTTCAGTTATCTGTAATTTTGTTAAATTAAAAGAGATTCATGAAGAGTACAGCGCGAGGGCACAAAGACTCCAGCAAAATGCCGACAATCAACTTAGAAGAACTGTTTTGTGCGGCAAACTTCACCGAAGGCATACAAAGTCAATTGATTGT
This sequence comes from Porites rus, assembly GCA_964035705.1. Taxonomy (NCBI): domain Eukaryota; kingdom Metazoa; phylum Cnidaria; class Anthozoa; order Scleractinia; family Poritidae; genus Porites; species Porites rus. The sequence goes on along the minus strand of OZ037998.1, from coordinate 30,186,328 downwards.
TTTTTCAGCAGTGAACACGCTTTTGTCCATAACTGCATTTCTGGGAAATTCACTGATCTTAGTTGCACTGCACAAGGAGAACTCACTTCATCCGCCGTCAAAAGTTCTGTATCGTAACCTGGCGATTACCGATGTCTGTGTTGGCATCATTGCGCAGCCTCTGCTCGTCATCTGGTGCATGTTGGTGATAAACGAACGGTGGGATAGTTGTGTATACGCACTCTATGGAGCTTTTACCACGGGTTTTACTTTGTGTGCGGTCTCCTTGCTTACAATGACCGCAGTAAGTGTGGACAGACTTCTTGCCTTGCTTTTGGGGCTCAGATACAGGTACGTGGTAACTTCACGACGAACTTGTCTGACCATAGTAGTTTTCTGGGTTCTGTCTTTGTTCGGCGTTTTGATGAATTTTCAGAATAACGTTATCACCTATTGGTACAGCTATATAATCATAGCCCTTTGTTTAACAGTATCAAGTGCCTCTCACGTAAAGATTTTCTTAACTTTGCGTCAACACCAGCTTCAAGTACAAGAACGGGTTCACCTCCAGCGAGCCAGCCAAGCGATTCCACTCAACATAGCGCGATACAAGAAAGCGGTATCGAGTGCACTGTGGGTACAGACAGCCTTGGTTATCTGTTACCTGCCACTTGGTGTAGTAGACGCTTTGAGAACTCAATCAGCACAGTCAACATCAGATTTTTTAGTTGCTAGAAGGTATACACTTACCTTACTTTACTTCAATTCAACATTAAACCCGATACTATATTGCTGGAAGATAAACGAAGTGAGACAAGCGGTGAAGGAGACTATCCGAAACTGTTGGCGCTCGTCTACTTCTTAACCCTTTAAGCCCTAAGAGTGATCGGCATCAAATTTCTCCTTTTAATATCAGTGCTTCGTGAAACAGAGTGGTCATGAGAATTACGGACATGATCACACAAGATGAATTTGCTTGATATTTTATCAACTTCTCCACACTACTTCTGTAGGAAATGAATTGGGGCAACAAATGAGAATTCAAATGCTGATCTTAGTATTTGAAGGGTTAATCCCCACCCTAAGAGCAGAGCCCCCTTTTGTCATCTTTTGTCAAACTGGTTTTATGGGTGCGGGCATCCGTTTATTGAAAACCCGCTGAACATAACTGAGCCCGCTTAACCAAGCGCAAGACTTACAGCGCATGATCAACAAAGAACTTACTGGATTCATGCAGAGTCTTTCTCGATCGCCTACTTAGCTGGCAGGATTGGTTTGGCACGTGTGAGAGTTTTGACGGCGAAGCCCCGTCTCCTCCCCATTCTCCGCACGGCTCCGCAGTTCCTCTGCCAAAACTTTGCTCGCCCTAAATAACAATCCCGCTGGCTACGCAAGCCACCTTCTCGAATATGCCAACATTGAAGAAGCGAAAGGAAAACTCTGCCGGCAGGGTGCTTATAAGCCGCGCGTCATCGCTTATTCGAAAATTTTAATTTCGCCTATATTTTTCGCCAGAAACTTCTGCCTTATTCAGTGTTTGTTACAATTTGCTAAATGAGACGAGTTACGTAATATACTAAGAGAACAATTATAATGGAGAACATAAAAAATTTAGTCCGTTTACAGTGCTCCATTTTTAGGTCCGTTATAGCTTCCTATAACGGCCAGCCCGTACTGTCACAATTTGTAACAATCGGCGCACTTTGTAAGATCGTCGCAATTAACAATAAACCGAGTCGTACTTGTAATAAAAAAGCTGTCGGAATTTGTAACAATTGTCCATCGCAGTTATTAATAAACTAAGCTGTTGCAATTTGTAATAATTCGTACTTTATAAAAACGTTTTGAGAGTGATACAACTTGGTTATATAGAGGGGGCTTCACTAGCAAATTTTTAGCCTGCGTAGCCAGCGTTTCCGTTTGGGTTCGAAGCAAAGACCGGGGAACAAGATTTTGGGTTTTAACCGCGCGAGAAATTTTTTCCCCACCCCCTCCCCGCTCTTTTACTCGCGCCATTTTTCGCGCGGTTTTTAACTCTCGTTCCTCGTTTTTTGCTCCGAGACCGCACAGAAACGCTTGCTAAAGTGAACAAAATTCGGCTGAAAATGTTTCACGCGAGAACAAACAACTCGAAGGGTGTCAGGACGCGTAGCCCAACCCAAGTTCTAGTAAGTAAGGGAAATTAACTGATTATTGTGCGAACTTCGGCATAGAAGCGTGAACGAAAGAGCCACTTGGACAAACGAAGTTCGTTATCAAAATTACCTATTATTTCGAAAATCGTAGCGGCAAACACCTTTCCAAAAAAAGGAATTAGTCTTCTAACAATGAACTACCGCTCTTATTCTGGAGATGGCTTTAAGAGGTCTCAGAGGTGTTATAAAACCTTGATTGAAAACTCAGTTGCAAAATACTAACTAAGAACTCCATTGTGAAGTTACTGAGAATTACCGTGCAACTACTGATTTTTTTCTACGTCGTCATTAAGATATCGGTAAAAAGGTCATCACAGTTCTATTAGTTAATGATGAACACTTTTAATAGTTTTGTGTTATGTTGACATTCGAGTGTCGTAGCAACATACTAAGATCATTATCTTTTTAACTCCTGTACGTGCTGATTGTTACTTCCAAACTAAGCAACGCAGACAGAATAAACATCCAAATTCTCCAATTATTCCTTTGACCGCTTGTCTAACTTCATTCATCTTCCAGCAGTACAATATCGGGTTTAATGTTGAATTTAGGTAGACCAAAGTCCCTGCATACTCCTTAGCAATAACAACAGATGGGTAGGATCCTTTAATTATAAATGCGTTAACTATGTTTATGGGTAGATAGCACATAACTAATGCCAACTGCACCCATAGGGCACTCGATACTGCCTTTCTGTAGCGCGCCATGTTCAGTAGATTTGCATCCCTTGACTGTCCTTGGTGAATTTGGTTCTGCAAGTGAATTTGCTGATGACGGAGAACGTAAAAAATTTTCGCAAAAGAGGCAGTCGATAAGACTAGGCACAGTGATATAAATACAGAGCTTAACAAGGTGGTGAATGTGTGATTCCAAAAGTGCAGTGCTGTACAGCCAACCAGCAATAGCCATAAAGCAGTTACAGTTAGATAGGTCTTCTTTAAGGTCACGAAGTGTCTGTATCTGAGCCCCAAGAGCAGAGCGAGCAGTCTGTCCAAGCTGATCACCGCCACTGTCGACAAAGTCACCCCACATAATACATAGCTTGTGATATAATTCGCAACAAACGCATGGCGACAAATGTTCCATCGTCCGGTTACAGCAGCGATCGAGGAAATGACACCCAACGGTTCCACAATGAAACCAACACAGAGATCAGTTGCGGCTAGGTTACGATACAAGAGTTTGGACGGTGGGTGTAGAGATCTTACTTTCTTGAGGGCTAGTAGGATCAGAGTATTGCCGAGAAACGCGGTGACAGACAGGACTGTGTTCAGCACTAATAGAAAGATCAACTGGTTTTGTATTCCTCTGGTTGATTCTAACGAACAAAATATTTCCTCGTATTTTTCTTGTTCTTCACCGACGGTGAGCCGGCTCGCTGTCATCTTTCTGCATTAATACTTAAGTGACAGGCGTGTTTCTTTTTCTAAGGCTGATGTGAATGTAAATAACTAACTTGATCCTTTTTCTTGGAATGAAGTAACCAGCACTCGCTTAACTGGCAGGATATTAAATGCTCTACTACTTCTTCTTTGTTTTCGACGGGGAAAGTATTAGTATTTTCCAAAAAAAAAAATCTTTATCTCCCCACCACAGAGGGTACAGCGATCTCTTTACATTCAGAATCAGGGAGATGTAAAATCAACCGTCGGTTATTCGAGTCCGTTGTCAATTTTCAGCAGCTGGTTTAACAAGACTACAATACCGTGTTAATCATCTCGTCTCCGGCCTCTTCCTTATGAATTATTAAGTTACTGTTACGGTTTTTGAAAACTTTCGTTAATTTTCACTTTGTGCTCCGTTTTTTCCCTAGTGAGCAAGGATTTAGAGCTTTTTAGTTTTGATATTATACGCTAGTTTTTCAGCACTGGGTTTCCAAGTAAGATGAGACTTCAAACCCCTGTGTAGCCGAAAATCTAATACGTTTGGCATCTTTGATTTGTTTTTACCAACTGTGGCTACAGTTATTACTATTTACGCCAGGGAGTTTTTACAAAATTCTGCAACGGCGCTGTGCATAGTAGAGCAAATTAAGATTTCAGTGAACTCTACAATGGAAGTGAAAAAGTTTCTTTTATTCTTCTAGTTTTTTTTTTTCACATTCATCCTATTGTCGTCTTTATAATTATTCCAACTTAGTATGAAATATAATTCATTTCTAAACTAGAATTGCAACAGGTAGAGGTTTCTACTAAAGCGCGTAACTTAGGGAAAGATTGGCGTGTTGTGTTTAGGGAAAAGGTTGATACAAGGTCATGACTTAGTGTAACAGCATCATGCGGTTTATTTTCAGGGGGCATAGATAGGATTTTTCTGACGTCCACTTCGAAAGGTGACTGTGACAAGAAGTTGTCTTTTTCATGATTTGTTCTTGTTATTCTATTCAGTGTGACAAGGTCGCCCTGTACATAATAAGGTAAACAATTAAGAACTCGCCGTCGTTTTTTATAAAGTACATGGAAACATTGGTCAACATTAGATCGCATCTGCCAAAGCCTCCTTATTACCACTCTTTGATTAAGCAAAACAGGTGAAAGATAATCTTGGAGGGAAGCGAAATGAAGAATATCTTTGCTTTTTTGTCCATTTTCTTGTCCGATTTTGTTCGATTTTTGTCCGATTTTTGTCCGACCTTTTGTCCGATCTTTTCGTCCCATCTTTTGTCCGTTGTCTTGTCCGACTTTTTGTCTGATTTTTTGTTTGATGTTTTGCCCGATTTTTGGTCCGATGTTTGTCCGATTTTTTCTGACCTTTTGTCCGATCTTTTGTGTGATCTTTTTTCCGATCTTTTTGTTCGATTTTTTGTCCGATCCTTTGCCCGATTTTTTTTGACCGACGTTTTGTCCGATATTTTTTCGGATTTTTTTCAGACCTTTTGTCCGATATTTTGACGGATTTTTTTCCGATCTGTTGTCCTTTTTTCTGACCTTTTGTCCGATTTCTCGTCAGATGCTTTCGTTTGATCTTTTGTCTGATTTTTTGTCCTATTTTTTGTGACCTTTTGTCCGATCTTTTTAGCCGATTTTTTTGTCCGATGTCTTTTCCGATCTCTTGTCCGACTTTTTGTTCCGATCTTGTCCGATCTAGGTGTGGTAGGCGTAGTCTAAACGTTGACCTTTTCATGAAACGAACCGAACTCTAATTTGGGTCGACCTAAATTAAGCTAAGATCGTCTGTTGGGTCAGACGTCAAATTGAGGACGCGTCGAACCAATCAACTGATCAAATATGCAATTTTAGCGAAACAAGGCTAAATATTCATTATCATACAAACTTTTAATTTATTAGTTTAGTTCATCGCGCGTGAAGATCGATGTTTGTCCCGGAGGCGATCTTCAAGACGTGCTATCTGTTCTGCAACAGACAGATAGAACGTGTTGGACGATCCAAACTCATTCAGCCGAACGTAACTGAGCCAGACGTCGAACTTCTTATGAACTTTACTCACTAAGTTTGGTTCGTCGCATGAAAAGTTCGACGTTTGACCAAGGCCTTATATATAATAAATAGGTGGAATAATTATAAAGAATACAAAAAGAACAATGTCACAAGTTTTCCTTGTAAAATTAACTTTTTCTGCTTCTTTTCATGAGTTCGCTGAAACCCCAATGCGTTATCAGTATTGTGCTCAGCGCCGTTGCTAACGCAAATTTTGATTTTTGGGTTATTACACTGTAGTTTAAAATGCAAGTAAATTGATTTGAAAACCCAGAGTTTTCAATCCATACAAGTAATATAATATCAAAATAAAAAGCTTATCCTAGCTGAAGGAAAAAATAAAACAAAATCAATAATTAACAATAGTTTTGCAGCCCTAATGCTGGCGTCATAATCAATAAGCAACAGACACGAAATAATAATCGTTGTTGTTGCACCAGATCCTGTTGGCGATAACGGACTAAAATTTAGTGACGGTTGATTCGACATTTTAAATGTAGTGAGGTCATTTGGTTCGCTGTGGAGGCGAATAAAGGAATATATTTTTTAAATAACTAATATCACCAAGAAACTAGGAGAAAGTAATGGAGCATTTCAAAAAACATACCAAATTAATTATTTACTATCACAGGATATTTGTTGTAGCCTTCTAAAAACGAGAAACACCTGTTACTAACGTACAAACTGCAGAAAGATAACGGTGAGCCATTTCACCGCCGATGGAGAACAAGAAAAATACCGGCGAGGAAATATTTTGCTCGGTAGAATTACTAGAGGAATACAAAACCAGTTGATCCTTCTTCTAGTGCTGAACACAATTCTGTCTGTCGCCGCGTTTTTCGAAAATACTCTGATCCTACTAGCCCTCAACAAAGTTACAGCTCTTCATCCACCGTCTAAACGCTTGTTTCGTAACCTAGCCGCAACTGATCTCTGTGTTGCTGTCATTGTGGCACCTCTAAATGTAACTTTCGAGATCGCGGCTGTAACCGGACGATGGAACATTTGTCGCCATGCGTTCCTTGCAAATTATATCTCAGCATACATTTTGTGTGGGGTGACTTTATTGACAGTGGCGGCCATTAGCTTGGACAGGCTTCTAGCGCTGTTGTTGAGGCTCAGATACAGACAACTGGTAACTTTAAACAGGGTCTATCTAATTGTAACTGCGTTATGGATTTTGCCCGTTGTCTGTACAACAATGCACTTATGGAATTCCCAAGTAACCACATGGTACAGCTCTATACTGACACCACTGTGCCTCGTCTTATCTACTGCTTCTTTTGCGAAAATTTTTCATGCTTTCCGTCATCAACAAATTCACGTGCAGAATCAATTTCACCAAGGACAGTCACGCGAAACAAGTCTACTGAACATGGCGCGCTACAGAAAGGCAGTATCTAGTGCACTGTGGGTGCAGTTGGCATTAGTTATTTGTTATCTGCCGATAGTCATAGTGGAGGCTTTGACAATTCAAGGATTATCCCCATCTGTTGTTATTGCTAAAGAGTTTGCAGTGGCTTTAATTTATCTAAATTCAACATTAATCCCGATATTGTACTGCTGGAAGATGAATGAAGTAAGACAAGCGGTCAAAGGAATAATTGAAGAACTTAGGTGTTTATTCTGTCTGCGTTGTTTAGTTTGTTAGTTACTGTTACTGCGTGCAGAAGACGAGAGTTTGAGCCACCAGGACGGCGATTTTAACGAGAAGGAAAAAGTTTGGTTTCCGCTTAATAACCCAGATGCCGTTTCAAACTGTGTTATTGCAAAAAATGTTGAATATTTTATGAGGATTCGAAGCCTTTTAGAATCCGATGAGTGAGTAATATATAACCCTCTTCGTCACTAGCATTAAAGCATGTTGCCATTTTCTTTTTGCCTATACATATAATTTTCAAATGTTTATTAAAGCTTAGGTACAATTCCAAATACAATATTAACAGAGACGGAGAGAGACACACAAACTAACACAAAAGAGGGGTAACAAGGAACAAGAAAAGATGCAATTCGTACACAGGATATTATAACACTGATTTAACTTTAATACTAACAAAAATCAACTGAACATGACATAATTGTATGCGGCCAAAGGCTCAAAGATTCTCGAACGCTTGAAGGCTTTATAGAGGCTCTATAGTCACAGAACGCTGACTAATATCAAATAGAACAACGACAGCTAATCAACCGTGGTGACTTGTTGTAACCCGCTCCCAAGGACTAGAAACCAGGCCGAACATCCCGCCTGAGTCTACAAGGAATGGACATAATAATAACACTTTTTATATAGCGATCATGGCGCATAAGGCTGGTACACTAAGTCAGGACCTTGTATCACCCTTTTCCTAAACACAACACGCCAATCTTTTACGAAGTTACGCTTTAGCAGAAACGTCTGCCTTTTTCAGTTCTAATTAAAAAAAAAAATTAATAACGTGAGTTACATTTTTACTTGAGTCGGAATAATTATAAAAATTACAATAGGAAGAATGAATAAAAACTAGAATAATAAAAGAAACTATTTTTAGATTCCTTTCATTAAAGAGCTATACTGCACACAGCGCCGTTGCTGACTTTTGTTAAAAATTCCCTGACACAAATTGAAAAGAAATATAGCTGCAAATTGTAAAAACAAACAAAATATGTCACACTTGTCACACTTTTTAAATCTCGGGCCACTGGTTAAAAATGCTATGAAACTGACGTGGAAACCCAGACAAGAAAATTTATAGAACTGTATAATATAATATAAAAACTAAAAAGCTCTTGGTTCTTGCGAAAGGTTGATTTCAACTGACGCGTTTTTCGCCACGCACGTTAACATACGTAAATTTTAATCACGTAAATAAAATACAGGCGAGATAAAAAGCGCTGAGCTTAAACGCGAAGTGTATCGAGTTTCAACTTTCACGTTGACGAGCAAAATTTCATGCATTGCCTCTATTTCATTTGCGGACGTAAATTTTACGCACGTACGCACGCAAAATTTAGGCTACACTGGAAATCAAAAAATAACCTTGAAGAGTTGGCGAAAAAACTTGGCAGTAACACCTACAGCTGAAAATCGGCAACGGACTCGAATAACGATTGAATAAACATTTTGAATGTGCAGAGAACGTGGGCACGCTTGGGTGGCGAGGAAAAGAATATGTATTTGACGATACTAACATTACCCTGTCAAAAACTAAAGAAAAAGAAATGGAGCATTTAACATCTTGCCAGTTAACCGAGTGCTGGTTACTTAATTAAAAGGAAATCAAATTAATTATTTACTATCAGAGGATATTTGTTGTAGCTTTATTAAAAAGATATGCACCTGTCCCTTAAGTACAAACTGCAGAAAGATGACGGCGAGCCCTCTCACCGCCAATGGAAAACACGAAAAATATGAGGAAATATTTTGCTCAGTAGAATTAACCAGCGGAATACATAACCAGTTGATATTTCTGTCAGTGTTGAACACAGTTTTATCGGTCACTGCGTTTCTCGGCAATACTCTGATCCTACTGGCACTTAGGAAAGTGACATCACTTCATCCACCGTCCAAACTCTTGTATCGTAACCTAGCCGCAACTGATTTCTGTGTTGGTGTCATTGTGGAACCTCTAAGTATAACTTACTTGATCGCAGTTATAACCGGACGATGGAACATTTGTCGCCGTGCATTCCTTGCAAATTATATCGCAGCATATATTTTGTGTGGGGTGACTTTGTCGACAGTGACGGTCATCAGCTTGGACAGGCTTCTAGCGCTGTTGTTAAGGCTCAGATACAGACAACTAGTAACCTTGAAGAAGGCCTATCTAACTGTGACTGCGTTATGGATTGTGTCGGTTGTCTTTGCGGTAATACACTTTTGGAATTCCCGAGTAACAATATGGTACAGCTCTTTAATTATATCACTGTCTTTAGTCTTATCGACTGCCTCTTTTGCGAAAATTTTTCATACTCTCCGTCATCAACAAATCCACGTCCAGAACCAAATTCACCAAGGACAGTCAAGCGATGCAAATCTACTGAACATGGCGCGCTACAGAAAGGCAGTATTGAGTGCACTATGGGTGCAGTTGGCATTAGTTATTTGCTATCTACCCTTAAACATAGTGGAAGGTTTTACGATTCATGGATTGTCCCCATCTGTTGTTATTGCTAAGGAGTTTACAGCGACTTTAGTCTACCTGAACTCAACATTAAACCCGATATTGTACTGCTGGAAGATAGATGAAGTAAGACAAGCGGTAAAAGGAATAATTGGAGAACTTAAGGGTTCATTTTGTCTGCCTTGATAAGTTTCTTAGTTACTGTTACTGCGTGGAGAAGACCAGAGCTTGAGCCACCACCACGACGCGAAGGACAAAATGGCATGGGCTTTAGTTTGGTTTCCGCATAATAACCGGGACGCCGTTTCAAATTGTGTTCAGCCGATAGACGGAGTCGACCATAAGGGAACATCTCTGATGCCAGGGGGACAATTCGTCCATTTCAGACGATGGCAAACGCCACGTCTCACAAACGCGCCATAGTTTTTTCATATTTGGGCGTCTTCCAAAAAGAGTTTTTGAGATCGCTTGTTTTGATTCAAAGTTGCAATAGGCACGCAATACGTGCGAACGTAAACAAGCCATGGGTTCCTTTTTAGTTGTTTTGTTTGACCAAAAAGGGGCCAGATAAGGAGGATTTTGATAGGTGCAGTGTAATGCCGATCAGTTTCAGTCTACTTAAAAACACGGCAATGCCTGAGTTGAAGTTACCTTCTGACAGCCTTTCCACGCTGTATAAAATGAAATAAAACAAGGACAGTTAAGAAAAAAGACAGCTTGTGCAGTCAGTTGGCTTGTCAAGTCATGACTTTGTGTCCAAACTCCTCACAAAAAACACAATCTTTTCAAAATCGCATACATGTTTTAGCAGAAACGTCTAGCTTCTCGAATGGTAGTTGCAAACGAATAAACAAGGTGTGCGAGGCCTGGGCCAAACGTCGAACTTTTCATGAGACGAACCAAACTCTAATTTGGATCGACCTAACTTAGGTTAAAATCGTCTCATGGGTCAGACGTCGAACTTAGGACCCTCGGACCAATCAACTGAATCAGATCAAAAAGTAATTTTAGCCAAACGAGGCTAAATATACATTATCATACAAACTTTTAATTATTTTATTAGTTTAGTTGGTCGCATGTGAAGATGGACGTTTTTCCCGGAGACGCTCTTCAGACGAAGAAAAAGACGGCTTGTGCAGTCACCTTGACCTGCAAAATTCAGCTGGTATTCTATGTCATGAATTTGTGTCAAAACCTCTCAGAAAAAAAAAACACGATCTTTTCAAATTCATGTACAGGTTTCAGTAGGAACGTCTACTTTCTTAAGTGTTTGTTAGAAAGGAATAAATAAGGTGTGTTATGTATAGTGAATAGGCGGAATAATTATAAAGAAGACAATAAGAGAAACCTGGGACCCGTGGTGACTTGTTGTAACCCGCTTCCAAGGACTAGAAACCAGGCCGAACATCCCGCCCGAGTCTACAAGGAATGAACATAATAATAACACTTTTTATATAGCGCTCATGGCGCATAATGCTGGTACACTGAGTCAGGACCTTGTATCACCCTTTTCCTAAACACAACACGCCAATCTTTTACGAAGTCACGCTTTAGCAGAAACGTCTGCCTTTTTCAGTTCTAATAAAAAAAAAATTGATAACGTGAGTTATATTTTTACTTGAGTCGGAATAATTATAAACATTACAATAGGAAGAATGAAAAAAACCTAGAGTAATAAAAGAAACCATTTGTAGATTCCTTTTATTAAAGAGTTCACTGAAATCTTTATGTGCTATAGTGCGCACAGCGCCGTTGCTGACTTTTGTAAAAATTCCCTGACACAAATTGAAAAGAAATATAGCTGCAAATTGTAAAAACAAATCAAATATGTCACACTTGTCACACTTTTTAAATCTCGGGCCACTGGTTAAAAATGCTATGAAACTGACGTGGAAACCCAGCAAAGAAAATTTATGGAACTATATAATATAATATAAAAACTAAAAAGCTCTTGGTTCTCGCGAAAGGTTGATTTCAACTCACGCGTTTTTCGCCACGCACGTTAACACACGTAAATTTTAATCACGTAAATAAAATAGAGGCAAGATAAAAAGCGCTGAGCTTAAACGCGAAGTGTATCGAGTTTCAACTTTCACGTTGACGAGCAAAATTTCATGCATTGCCTCTATTTCATTTGCGAACGTAAATTTTACGTACGTAAAATTTACGCTACACTGGAAATCAAAAAATAACCTTGAAGAGTTTGCGAAAAAACTTGGCAGTAACACCTGCAGCTGAAAATCGACAACGGACTTGAATAACGGTTGAATAAATACTTTGAATGTACAGAGAACGTGGGCACTCTTGGGTGGCGAGGAAAAGAATATGTATTTGAAAATACTAAGATTACCCTGTCAAAAACTAAAGAAAAAGAAATGGAGCATTTAACATCTTGCCAGTTAACCGAGTGCTGGTTACTTAATTAAAAGGAAATCAAATTAATTATTTACTATCATAGGATATTTGTTGTAGCTTTATTAAAAAGATATGCACCTGTCACTAAAGTACAAACTGCAGAAAGATGACGGCGAGCCCTCTCACCGCCGATGGAAAACACGAAAAATATGAGGAAATATTTTGCTCACTAGAATTAACCAGCGGAATACTTAACCAGTTGATATTTCTGTCAGTGTTAAACACAGTTTTATCGGTCACTGCGTTTCTCGGCAATACTCTGATCCTACTGGCACTTAGGAAAGTGACATCTCTTCATCCACCGTCTAAACTCTTGTATCGTAACCTAGCCGCAACTGATTTCTGTGTTGGAGTCGTTGTGGAACCTCTAAATATAACTTACTTGATCGCAGCTCTAACCGGACGATGGAACATTTGTCGCCGTGCATTCCTTGCAAATTTTATCTCAGCATATATTTTGGGGGCAGTGACTTTGTCGACAATGGCAGTCATCAGCTTGGACAGGCTTCTAGCGCTGTTGTTGAGGCTCAGATACAGACAACTGGTAACCTTGAAGAAGGCCTATCTAACTGTAACTGCGTTATGGATTGTGTCGGTTGTCTTTGCGGCAATACACTTTTGGAATTCCCAAGTAACAATATGGTACAGCTCTTTAATTATATCACTGTCTTTAGTCTTATCGACTGCCTCTTTTGCGAAAATTTTTCATGCTCTCCGTCATCAACAAATCCACGTCCAGAACCAAATTCACCAAGGACAGTCAAGCGATGCAAATCTACTGAACATGGCGCGCTACAGAAAGGCAGTATCTAGTGCACTATGGGTGCAGTTGGCATTAGTTATTTGCTATCTACCTATAAACATAGCGGAAGGTTTTTCAATTCATGGATTGTCCCCATCTGTTGTTATTGCTAAGGAGTTTACAGCGACTTTAGTCTACCTAAACTCAACATTAAACCCGATATTGTACTGCTGGAAGATGAGTGAAATAAGACAAGCGGTAAAAGGAATAATTGGAGAACTTAAGAGTTTATTTTGTCTGCCTTGATAAGTTTCTTAGTTACTGTTACTGCGTGCAGAAGACGAAAGCTTGAGCCACCACCACGACGGGAAGGACAAAATGGCATGGGCTTTAGTTTGGTTTCCGCATAATAATCGGGAGGCCGTTTCAAATTGTGTTCAGCCGATAGACGGAGTCGACCATAAGGGAACATCTCTGATGCTAGGGAGACAATTCGTCCATTTCAGACGGTGGAAAACGCAATGTATCACAAATTCGCAATAGTCTTTTCATATTTGGGCGTCTTCCAAAAAGAGTTTTTGAGATCGCTTGTTTTTGATTCAAAGTTGCAATAGGCACGCAATACGTGCGTACGTATACAAGCCAAGGGTTACTTTTTAGTTGTTTTTTTTAACCAAAAAGCGGCAAGATAAGAAGGATTTTGACAAGTGCAGTGTAATGCCGATCAGTTTTTCAGTCTACTTAAAAACACGGCTACGCCTGAATTGTAGTTACCTTCTGACAGCCTTTCCACGCTGAATAAAATGATAGAAAACAAGGACAGTTAAGAAAAAAACGGCTTGTGCAGTCATTTGGCTTGTCAAGTCATGACTTTGTGTCCAAACTCTTCACAAAAAAACAATCTTTTCAAATTCACATACATGTTTTAGCAGAAACGTCTAGCTTCTCCAATGGTAGTTGCAAACGAATAAACAAGGAGTGCCAGGCCTGAGCCAAACGTCGAACTTTTCATGAGACGAACCAAACTCTAATTTGGGTCGACCTAAATTAAGCTAAGATCGTCTGTTGGGTCAGACGTCGAACTTAGGACGTATTGAACCAATTAACTGAATCAGACCAAAAAGCAATTTTAGCCAAACGAGGCTAAATATACACTATCATACAAACTTCTAATTTATTAGTTTAGTTGGTTGCATGTGAAGATGGACGTTTTTCCCGGAGAAGCTCTTCAGACGAAGAAAAAGACGGCTTGTGCAGTCACCTTGACCTGCAAAATTCAGCTGGTATGTCAAGTCATGAATTTGTGTCAAAACCTCTCAGAAAAAAAAAAAACACAATGTTTTTAAATTCATGTAAAGGTTTCAGTAGGAACGTCTACTTTCTTAAGTGTTTGTTAGAAAGGAATAAATAAGGTGTGTTATGTATAGTGAATAGGCGGAATAATTATAAAGAAGACTATAAGAAGAATGTAAAAACTGTACGTTGTAAAATTAACCTTTTCCCGCTTCTGTCCCGCCGGGAGTTCGCTGAAATCTTTATGCGTTATCAGTAATTTGCACAGCGCTTGCTGATTTAAAAAAAAAAACGCCCTTACGCAAATTGTAAGAAAAAAACAGCTGCAGTTTGTAAATATGCACTTTTTGATTTTGGGGTTATTAGTTGAAAATAAAATTAGATTGGTTTGGAAATTCAAAGTTGGCAATCCATATACTAGGTAATATAATATCAAAATAAAAAGCTTATCCTAGCTGAAAAAAAAAAACAAAATGAACAATTAACAATAGTTATGAAGAAAAGCCCTCATGTTCGCTTCATAATCAATATGGAACAGGCAAGATATGAGATAATAATCGTTGTTGTTACACCAGATCCTGTTGGCGACAACGGATTCCAGTTTAGTGACGGTTGATTTGACATTTTAAAGGTAGTGAGGTCATTTGTTCCGCTGTGGAGGCGAGGAAAGGAATACATATTTTAAATAAATAACTAATATCCCCAGGAAATTAAGAGAAAGTAATGGAGCATTTCAAATCCCAAGAGTTAACCGAGTGCTGATTACTTATTGCTAAAAAGATACCAAATAAATTATTTACTATCACAGTATATTTGTTATAGCTTTTTATAAAATAACTAAGATAGTATGCGCGTTCTGATTGGCCGAGAGGAGTGTTTCCATGAGAGTATGTAAACATGGTTGTGGGGTCAAGATGTTCAATTTGCTTTTCGCGCGCTAATCACGCTAGCACGAATTTGAAAAAGTTTTTGAGTTCAAAACTTGACAAGTTAACTTTATTTAGCCATTCCTTCGTCGGCTGCATCTTGGAAAATCTTTACAAACAAGCTGTGTCAATTTTTTTTCGCTTAAGTTGACATTTTAAGCGAGAAAAATCCCTATTTTGGAAAGCATCTTTTTCCAAAACAAGAACTGGCTACGCGTGCAAGACTTCGTATAAAAGACTTTGCGACTGGTTAGAATTTCTCTGTTAATCAGTGCCATAGCGAAGAGTTTTGCGTTATTTCTTGGGAAAGTTATTTTATAAAAGCAATAGAAATTTTTTTCCTGTGTTTGTATAGCCGGATATAAACACTCGAGGGGTTGGGAGAATTCTCGACAGTTATGCAAACCCTCGACCTGTCTCGAATTCTCCCAACCCCTCTCGTGTTTACAGCAGGCTATGCAAACACGGAAAACGTTTTCTATTGCTTTAATAAAAACGAGAAACACCTGTTACTGAAATGCAAACTGCAGAAAGATGACGGCGAGCCATTTCACCGCCGACGGAGAACAAGAAAAATACGAGGAAAAATTTTGCTCGTTACAATTTACCAGAAGAATACGTAACCAGTTGATCTTTCTATTGGTGTTGAACACAATTCTGTCTGTAACCGCGTTTCTCGGCAAT
This sequence comes from Porites rus, assembly GCA_964035705.1. Classification (NCBI taxonomy): domain Eukaryota; kingdom Metazoa; phylum Cnidaria; class Anthozoa; order Scleractinia; family Poritidae; genus Porites; species Porites rus. Next base: position 30,170,557 of record OZ037998.1, on the reverse strand, counting down.
ACTCTGATCCTACTAGCCCTCAAGAAAGTAACATCTCTACACCCACCGTCCAAACTCTTGTATCGTAACCTAGCCGCAACTGATCTCTGTGTTGGTTTAGTTGTGGAACCTCTGAGTGTTACCTCCTTGATCGCTGCTGTAACTGGACGATGGAACATTTGTCGGTATGCATTTGTTGCAAATAATGTCACAGGTTATATATTGTTTGGGGTGACTTTGTCAACTATAACGGCGATCAGCTTGGACAGACTTCTAGCGCTTTTGTTGAGGCTTCGATACAGACACTTCGTAACCTTGAAGCGGACATGTCTAGCTGTAACTGCTCTATGGATTGTGCCTGTTGTCTGTACAACAATGCACTTTTGGAATCACCAGATAACCGCATGGTACAGTTTTATACTTATATCATTTTCCCTGGCCTTGTCAACTGCCTTTTTCGCAAAAATTTTTCACGCTCTGCGTCATCAACAAATTCACCCGCAGAACCAAATTCACCAAGCACAGTCTAGCGAAGCAAATCTACTGCACATGTCGCGCTACAGAAAGGCAGTATCGAGTGCACTGTGGGTGCAGTTGGCATTGGTTATTTGCTATCTGCCGATAAGCATAGTGGAAGCTTTGACAATTCAAGGATTGTCCCCATCTGTTGTCATTGCTAAGGAGTTTGCAGGGACTCTATTTTACCTAAACTCAACATTAAACCCGATATTATACTGCTGGAAGATGAATGAAATTAGACAAGCGGTCAAAGGAATAGTTGGAGAACTTGGGTGTTTATTCCGTCTGCGTTGTTTAGGTTGTTAGTTGCTGTCAGCGCGTACAGAAGAAGAGAGCTTGAGCCTCCAGGACGGCGACGTCAACGAGAAAGACAAAAAGGGATGGGCTTTGGTCTGGTTTCTGCGTAATCGCCCTAAATGCAAGGTCCTCGATCGGACGATAAAGACGATGCCATGCATGTCGATTCGTACAATAAAGAACCTTAAGGCGATATATACATTGGCTGGTGCCGATGTAATCGTCCGAGGCTAAACACTAGTTTAAGAATCGCAGTGCAATTCGCACCAATACGTTTAGACTTAGTAGAACAAATTGCAAGGTAGTTATACGGTAATGCTACAACAAATTCCAAAATAGGGATTATTACCGCGAAAAATATTTCGGGCTTCAATTTAGCGGCAATGTCCGTGTAAGATTCAAGACGCTCAATAAATGTAACGTGTTATCGTTTAGCCTGCATAACAGGTGTTATTTTTTCCCCGCGTCCCGCGACTGAAAAACGCGAAAAAAAAACTTTAATTTGTGTAGTCTTATCAAGTATAAGGTTCTGTTTTGTGTGTTTTGAAATTTTTCCCATACTGATAGTAGACTGTACACTGAGTTGACACACACATGACAACCCTGGTCAATATGCTGGTGTCCGTTTCTGGTTACCGGTCGTTTCGATACAAGTTTAATTATTTGAGGTGTAAATAGCTCCACGTCCTTGGCTTAAAGAACGAAGATATTCACCATACTGTTTTTCTTGTTCACTCGCAAACTATACTTGAAGTGAACAAAATGTTTGTGCCATTTCACTGCTTGAGTTTGTATCGAAACGACCGGTTTCCCCGTCTCGCAAAAAAAGTTCCTGGAGACTTGGCGAAGTGTTTATTTCGAACAAGTTACGCATTTGAAGTGCGACAAGTATACAAGTATGCTGTGAAATAAATCTACAACGAGAATTTTGTTACAGATGAAATTAAGAATCTGACTTACTTGTAGTCCTTTTCCCAGAACTTTAAAAAAAAAATAAAAGAATGTAAACAGTGTACGTGTTAAAATTAACATTTTCCGCTTCTTTCCCGCCGGGAGTTCGCTGAAATCTTCAGGCGTCATCAGTATTGTGCACAGCGCCGTTGCTGAATTTTGAAAAAACGCCCTCACGCAAATTGCAATTAAAAAAGCAGCTGCAGTTTGATTTTAGGGTTATTAGTTTAAAATACAATTAAATTGATTTGGAAACCCAGAGTTTGAAATCCACACAAGTAATACAACATCAAAACGCTTATCCCAGCTGAAGGAAGAAATAAAACAGAATTAAAAATTAGCAATCGTTTTGCAGAAAAGCCCTAACATTGGCTCCATAATCAATATGGAAGATGCAGCTGGGCACGAGATAATAATCGTTGATGTTAAACTGCGTGCAAACGAACGCAATGACTCCCAACATTGCTGCGCCAACAATGCTGGGAGTAGTTGCGTGCGTGTTGGCAGTGGCGTGCAAACGGACGCAACAACTCCCAACATTGCTGCGCCAACAATGCTGGGAGATGTTGCGTGCATGTTGGCAGTGGTGTGCAAACGGATGCAACAACTCCCAACAATGTTGGGACCTGCAGTGCATCGTGGGAAGGATACAACCCATAAGTCTTTGTAAATCATGCGTAATGAGCGTGCGTGGCCCTAACAATGCTGGAAGAGCTGTGCAAACGGATCCAACATTGTTGCGCTACGCTTCGGCGATCACGGAACAAAAGAAATGTTGGGAGTTGTTGGCTGAAAAAGTTGACCGGTTTCAAACTTTGCGCAACAACACGCAACAACACCCACGCAACAACATGCGACAGGGTGTGCAAACGGACGCAACATGTAACATCCAACAATGTTGGGAGTTGTTGGTCAATAATGTTGCGTCCGTTTGCACGCAGCCTTACACCAGATCCTGTTGGCGACAACGGATTCAAATTTAGTAACGGTTGATTTGACATTTTAAATACACTGTTATTTACTCTACTGGTAAGGCGAGGAAAGGAATATATATTTTAAATAACTAATATCACCAGGAAACCACGGGAAGGTAATGGAACATTTCAAATCCCCAAGGTTAACCGAGGGCTGATTATTTATTTTTACAAAGATACCAAATTAATTATTTACTATCACAGGATATTTGTTTTTTTTTTTTTTTTTTATGAACAATATTTATAGCAACATTTGCTCTAAGAACCTAAAGGGCTCATCTAGAGAGCTTACGCTGTTTACATTCAATATTTTAAAAGTACAAATGCACGTCAAGATCGCACACACAAACACATAAAAAAGCGAACGAATAAAAAAGAAAAAATATATATAAAAAAACACACAGCAACTAACAGAAACAATTTGATAGCAAAATAAACGACTGGACAAGCTGAAAAAACATAACGTTAGTTTGAAAATCAGCAGTAAAAATACCATTTAACAGCCAATCGATTTTTTTTCTTATCTGAAGCACAATGCCATCTATTTCCAAGTAACTGCGCAGCGGAGGTAACCAACTTTTCACGCAGAGCAGAAAAACTTGGGCAGTATAGGAAATAATGTTTCACGTCTTCAACAGATGCATCGCAAAGAACACAAGCAGATGAAGGACAGCATTTTTTCGGAAAAAGGTGCTAATTTAAGGCACTAAAATTAAGTCTCAAACGAGTGTTAAAAATTGACGCTGAATGATCCCCGATATAAAATAGATAGCTGCGGGATTGAAAATGCAGGAATTTTAAAAGGTTGCGCTTGAACCTGGAGAAGACAATATGCGTGTCTCTAATGGAAGACTGTTCCACTCTTGAATCGATGAAAAGAGAAAAGATTTCTTTGTGCCTCTCAGTACGAACGAAGGGGAAGCAGAGATTATTGGCAGAACGGAGACTATAACTAGATCTTTCAGAAACGAAATTAGGACATTAATCATAACTATAACAAAATTCTCAAATCTGATTGGCTATCAACTGCCCTGATTTCAGCCTTAAGTCATGCCTAAGTAATTGGACTGTACACGCCATCACGCGCGCTCTTAAATGGCCTTTTTTCACTGCTGGCAAAAATAAGGTCTCGGAATTTTTAGTGTTTTGATTTAAAAAAAAGAGCCTTATATATCACAAATTTTGTTAAAGTTATGATTAATTGGTAACAGAACTTCGTGTCGTCCAATTCGGTCTGTAATCATACAAGTGACTAAAAAAATCGGACGACCGAGTTGGACTCCCATCAGTCCTGTTACCATTACAAATCGCATAAATAAGGAGGGGCTAACTTATATACCATTTTGTACATCAAACTAAGTTGATGAATTTTTCTTCTAACACTAAGTTCAACACAAGAAAGTTCATTTAATAGAGATACCCTTTTTGTACCTTTTAAAGCACCGGTTACAACCCTTGCGCCCTCTATTTGTAAGCTTTGTAACAATTACTATCAGATTCAGAACATCCATCCCAAACCACATCAGCATATTCTAAGGATGAACGCACCAAGGATTTGAATAAAACTTCAAGTGTACAACGGCTCAAATTGTCCTTCAATGGCTTTAGGAGGTTTAATTTTTTTGGGAGCTTTTTGATGAATTTTTAATATATGCCAAGATAAGTTAGAAGACAAGGTCAAACCAGTATGTTCATGAACTGTCACATCCTCAATAATACTATTGTTCAAAATCAAAGGGGGCTGCAAAGGCTTATCTCTTTTTGCCGAAAAAACAACTGATTTAGTCTTTGATTCATTCATAGTCACCAACCACCGTTTAGCCCAATCAGATATTGATGTCAAGCCATGATCAAGTCATGATGTTTGTTGTAGCTTTATAAATATGAGAAACACCTGTCACTGAAATGCAAACTGCAGAAAGATGACGGCGAGCCATTTCACCGCCGATGGAAAACAAGAAAAATATGAGGAAATATTTTGCTCGTTAGAATTAACCAGAGGAATGCATAGCCAGTTCATCTTTCTATTAGTGCTAAACACAATTCTGTCTGTAACCGCGTTTCTCGGCAATACTCTGATCTTACTAGCCCTCAAGAAAGAAACATCTCTTCATCCACCATCTAAACTCTTGTATCGTAACCTAGTCGCAACTGATCTCTGTGTTGGTTTCATCGTGGAACCTTTGAGTGTTATTTCCTTGATTGCTGCTGTAACTGGACGATGGAACACTTGTCGGTATGCATTTCTGGCAAATTATATCACAGGTTATATATTGTTTGGGGTGACTTTGTCAACTATAACGGCGATCAGCTTGGACAGACTTCTGGCGCTGTTGTTGGGGCTTCGATACAGACACTTCGTAACCTTGAGGCGGACATATCTAGCTGTAACTGCTCTATGGATTGTGCCTGTTGTCTGTACAACAATGCACTTTTGGAATCACCAGATAACCGCATGGTACAGTTCTATGCTTACATCATTTTCCCTGGCCTTGTCAACTGCCTTTTTCGCAAAAATTTTTCACGCTCTGCGTCATCAACAAATTCACCAAGGACAGTCCAGCGAAGCAAATCTACTGAACATGGCACGCTACAGAAAGGCAGTATCTAATGCACTGTGGGTGCAGTTGGCATTGGTTATTTGCTATCTGCCGATAAGCATAGTGGAAGCTTTGACAATTCAAGGATTGTCCCCAACCGTTGTCATTGCTAAGGAGTTTGCAGGGACTCTATTCTACCTAAACTCAACATTAAACCCGATATTATACTGCTGGAAGATGAATGAAGTTAGACAAGCGGTCAAAGGAATAATTGGAGAACTTGGGTGTTTATTCTGTCTACGTTGTTTAGTTTGTTAGTTGCTGTCAGCGCGTACAGAAGAAAATAGCTTGAGCCTCCAGGACGGCGACGTTAACGAGAACGACAAAAAGGGATGGGCTTTAGTTTGGTTTCCGGATAATCGCCCTAAAAGCAAGGTCCTTGTTCAGGTGGCAGAGACGATGCCATACGTGCCGATTCGCACAATAAAGACGATCGCAATCGCCTGAATAGACCATAAGGCTATGTGTTCATTGGCTGGTGCCGATGTAATCGTCCGGGGCTTAAGCAGTAGTTTTATAATCGCAGCGCAATTCGCACCAATACGTTTAGACTTAACGGAACAAACTGGAAGTTAATCAGTATACGGTGATGCTACAACTAATTCCAACATAGGGATTATTTCAATTTAGCATTGCAGCAATGTCCGCGTAAGATTCAAGATCGAGCTTAAAGCTTAAAGAACGAAGATATTCACCATACTGTTTTTCTTGTTCACTCGCAAACTATTCTTGAAGTGAACAAAATGTTTGTGCAATTCCACTGCTTGAGTTTGTATCGAAACGACAGGTTTCCCCGTCTCGCACAAAACGTTCCTGGAGACTTGGCAAAGTGTTTATTTCGAACAGGTTATGCATTTGAAATGCGACAAGTATACAAGTATGCTGCGAAATAAATCTACATCGAGGATTTTGTTACAGATGAAATGAAGAATCTGACTTACTTGTAGTCCTTCTCCCAGAACTTTACAGGTCGAACGTATGAAGTAATGAATATGGCACTTCCCAGGAAAGGATTCAATGGTGCAGACACGATTGAAGACACTAAAGCTTGAAAAAACAGCATGGCGGAGTCTGAACACAAGTAGTCAAGGAAACAAGCACATTCAGGCAACTTTAACCAATCACGACAGACCTAGGCAATCCAATGAACCAATCAGAACAAAAGGCGAAAGCGCCCAGCCAGCAAAAAGCGCGGGAAACACGAGGTAGCAATTACGACAGCTTTGAAATTCAAAACTTATTTGGCCAATCAACAACCTGGATAATCCAATGAGCCAATCAGAACCCAAAACGAGAGCTTACAGCCGCCACCAGGCGCGCGAAAAAGACGAGTAAGCAAATCAAGGGTGCTTTGATATTTAAGAATAACTTTGGCCAATCAGAACAGACTTTGACAATCCAATGCGCCAATGATAACTCAAAGCGGAAGCATACAACCGCTTGAATAGCTTAAACAGCTTGAGCCCAGAGGGTTGCGTGTAGCTCTGAATAAAAGCTGTTGGTACTGGTGAATGACGTTTGAGGCACTCGTACCAAACGTCAGTGTGTCGTTAACGTAAAGCAAATTAATCGCAAGTCTGGCTCTAAAGGAAAAAGGCGCCATTAGGTCAATATTTCAACGGCTACCGATGGTCTTCAGGACCAGCGCCAAACCGAAGGATACAACACCTATTAAACTTTAACGTAAACATAAATAGTTGATAGAGAGGTTACGCATCACGTTTACGTCAAACGTCAAACGTCAAACGTGTACCAGGTGACCAAGTTTCCTCTTTACTTGTCTTTTACTGTTCATTATTTCTGCACATAAATTACTAGTTTTACGCAATTTTTTATCCATAAGAATTGTCTTGAGCTGTTTTCATCTGCTCGTTTCCTATTGAGAAATTCTCAACTTGAATCTGACGTTTACCGTTTCCCGCATACGTGATGCTTAAACTCTCTCATGGTCCACCAGTGCGCTTGACAAAAATGTTCCGTGGTTTATACCCTTCATATTTATCTTAAAGGATACGAGGAACACTAAAAGGCTGTGCGAACGCGTGGAATGCAGAGCCCCACGTGATCTGCCAAGGCGCTATATACGTCACCACGAAACGAACCTTTAGGATAAGCTCATATAACTGCAATAGAAACAAAATACTAAATATCAGCCATGTGGAGGTCGCGCGTGGGACGGGCCCCCGGAGTGTTGTGCGAACTGCGGTGATATTGTTACACATAGTTATGATGAGTCATTGGACTCATATTGTGAAAAATCATGAGTTTCAGTCCATAACCAACGAGTCCCAGTTCAAAAACACAAGGAGTCATGTTTGGGCCTTTATGTAACCAGACAGTTAATCTGGAAACAGACGCCAAAACTCTTTATTGCAGTTTCCTGAAATTAAAATATAGTCCTTTCATATATCTAAAGCACAAAAAAAGACTAAAATATGCATCTCAAAAAAACTTCAAATTGATCGATCGTTCTTTGCGTCCTACGGAACGCATGCCATGAATCATTTTGCGTCTTTGGGGATTTTTATGCGTCAGGGACGCAGGACACAGAGGTAACAAAATCACTGGAACTGCACTATGGAACCACACCACGGTGAGGCAAAATGACTTTAGCATTATGTTTATCAGGGATTGTATTCAGTGGGATTTTATTTACCATGAGGGGAAAACAAGAGCAAATGGGTCTAAAATATTTAGTGAAATGTGAATATTTCTTTAGACCTCCCTCTCTGTCCTCGGAAACGCTTCGCGCTAGAGCAAAGTTTTGTTGAAAAATGGCGACAAGTGTGCAGTTTCAGTTTTCAAACACTTAAACTAATTCCTATCAACTTAAGTCAGCAGGGCAGAGGTAAAGTTTTAAACTTTAAACAGTTAAAATTACATCCTTAAGCTTTGGAAGGGGGGGAGGGGTATCCGGTAATCCGGCCGGAAACTGAACCGGGGCCTACAGCTCTGAAGTCTCAGACTCAACCAGTTGAGTTAGCCAAAGTGATAGGATATTCAGAACGACTACGAGATTTGGCTGGAAGTGTTTTCGCGTATTCTCAAAAAAAGACACCTAAGAGCTTCATTGAACTTTTGAATCGCCAGAAAAGTTAGCCCTGTTATCTTTATTGAGGGAGATTAAGCCTTCTCCTGTCGTAAAATTATAAAACGTCTACTATTTGTTAACCTGTTCTGCCAATGCGACATTCTCGCTAAAACTCGTAGCAGAATGACGGCGGGTACCACGTTTTCCCGCCAAAATGACGCTGGTTCACGCGCGCGCACTACTTAGTATTGAGAAAATCCAGTACTCGTAGGCGTCCTAGTTTAAGAATCTAACTATTGACTGTTAACTCAATGACAAGCGTAAAATGCCTGTGATATTACGGCGACCAGTATTTCTTCCCACTCACCTTACTAATAAATATGGACATAAAGAAATAGTCCACAACAAAAGTCTCGGAGGAATGACTGTAGTCAAAGTGAAAGAAGAGCACTGTCCATAAAAGCACTATATGCTGACGAGAGGGATCTGAGAACGATGAACGAAGTAGCTTCAACCCCATGATACAGATGACTGCTGGGCCACCACTGAAACGTAACAACAGATCATTTTTAGGCTGAAAAAATCGAAAGATATCCCGTACATGCTTTGCTATGTAGCTTGCAAATGTGAATAAATTGTGTTGCATTGCATAGCATTGCATTGCATTGCATTGCATTGCATTGTATTGCATTATGTACAACATAAAGAATAATAGCCAAAACAGATATAAAAATTCTCAACCTACAGACTAGTGTTACGATTTCACACACTAGTAGACAACATCCAATAGGGAAAAAGCTGACACAATATTTCACTTACTAAGGGCCAAAGTTCTCGACAATTTTGCTGGCATTTGATGTAAGAGCACTCAAGAACACAGCAGGATATATTATGTTCCTTTCCACAAAGTTCATCCAAACATGTACCCACTCATGAACCATTATCTTTGCTGCCGCTGGAAAAGAAAACAAAATGATTGGCTCGATGTGTAAGCTAATGATCAGTCAAATAGTGGAATGTAAGTCCTCTCAATTTCTAGCCTCGTCCCTGGTCAATTTGCGCTATATCCTCGCTGTTGTAGGTTCTTCTTAAACACGTTGCATGCGTTTAAGTTGCACAGTGTAAAGATCTGACTGAGCTATCTCCCTCCTAATCACAACATTCAATTATTTGCAGATTCTGTGACTGGAAGACTGATCTGTGTTATATATCTGGAAGTTAACTATCGAGATGAAGGCTCTGAGCGATTTGTGAGGCTCGAAATATAGCACAATCAGATAATGCGCGCAAACAGTGGAACAAAACGCATCGAAGTTATTGTTCCTAACCTTATATGGTATTGGGTAGCCTGGTTTGCAGTCATCCTACATCAACTGTCATGCGAACCATCAATACTGTAGTGCTCGGTTCCAAGACCCGTCCGAGGGGTCGCATCGGGATTGAGGTCTGGATCTTTCATAGTCATACGGGACAAAAGAATGGTCATGTGCTCTAAGATCACGTGAAAAACGCACGCACGTCCGACGAGGACGTCAGAAGAATGTCAAAGAGTTCGGTCCCAAGAAATTTTGGCCAAGTCTGTTATTTTCCAGAGCAGTTATTAAGCTTTATAGTAGACTGGTCACATTTTTGTGCTACAAGCACTACCAGTTTGCTAATTTACTGGTACCAACCTTTAACTTCATATTGGTTATACTCTCGGCTGCGTAAGAAGGGTCTGGCAAAACACAACCAGGGTAAAGGCTTATGGAGCTGTGGCCACAGATAATGATTAAGGATTCCCAGGAAGCCAGCCACAGCATACAGGACATAACTCACATAAGGCTACAGAGAAATAAAACAGAGCATGCGTTGAGTCTGTTAAGAGTCTAGCTACTAAATGGGAAGCACGGGATGGCGCAGTGGTAAGAGCACTCGTCTCCCACCAATGTAGCCTGGGTTCAAATCCCGGCGTCGAAGCCATTTGTGGGTTGAGTTTGTTTTTGGTTCTCTCCTTTGCTCCGAGAGGTTTTTCACCGGGTACTCCGGTTTTCCCCTCTCCTCAAAAACCAAGACGAAGAACCACTATGTGGATGTGCTACCTACAAATCGTTATTTCCTTATTATTTACGTAACGTTCCAAATTTGCCTCTCTATCTGCACTTGCTCACCGGAAATTGCACTGTAATGAAGCCTATGACGTCGAAAACACCTTCAGTGCGAGACAGCAAGAAAGTAAGGTCAGACAGGAGGGTTGATCACACTTCATACTGTTATCTTATTACACCACTCTCCTGCGCAGAAGCCTCTTTGTAGGGAGCTTAAGCAACGACGACGGCGACGTCAACGAGAACGGCAAAAAAGCAACAGGTTTTGATTGGCAAAACAACAACTTTTCACGTGCTTCACGCTGTTTTTGTACATTTCTTAGCCGTCGTTGCACGACTACAACGTGAAAGTGCCTAATTTCACGTTTCGTCGAGGACGGGAACTCAAGCAAAAACTTTCTTATTCTTTTCCTGAACTTTGATACAGTCCTTTACAATTCAACTCCAAACGAAGTTGCGAACATTTGACGAATTAAACGAGATGGAATAAGGCGCGATAAAGTTTGAGGCAGCGCGAATTCACTCTTTAAGTGACGTTTTTGCAGCCAACGCCGTCGTTGATGTTTAAGCTCCCTTGTGTTGTAGGGAGACTGGGGAGAGGGAAAAAGCGCGCGGGGGACGATGGGAAGGGAAAAGAGAAGAAGAGAGGCTCCCCTCTTTCCCCTCTTCCCATAGTCCAACGCGCGCTTACTATTTATAATCATTTCTATTTTCACTGGAATACCCAGTTAGAGTCTCTGCAGAGAAGAGAGTTTTAAAATCATATTGTTACACTTACTTATATCCTTCTTGATGAGCAATGTCAAAGAATGCGAAGTGGCCATGAAGAGCACTTCTTTGCTTTCCTGTTTTCTGGTAGACACTTATGGACAAGTAGAGGTGATAGCTTATTTCTAATCAATCAAAAAACAGTTTCATACCTGGAGGGCAGTGAACACTGTACTCAAGTGAATAGCAAAGACAAAAATCAGAATCAATATACAGCACACCACATCATTCTGTAAACGTTTTGCCTGAAAAATTAAATTAAAAAAAGGATAGAGGGCATTTCAATGTCTAAATGCAGCTTAAATTTTAAATATTAGAATCGAGACGAACAATTAACTTATAAGATGTATTAAATAGAGATCCGCTGTTCAAACTTCGACCGGAAATTTTCCGGAACAAACAGACAACCTTCCGAAGTATTCCACTTTTTCCGTTTTAACCGCTTAGAACAGAAATTCCCGTTCCATTTGCGTAATTCCTAATACTTATCCACTAGACAGCGATTTATCAGGTGGATAGTGCTATCCAGCGTTTGAACAAGAGTTTTAAGGAAGGCATATGTCAACAAAATGAACTTACCACAGTTGCTCTAAGTTTTTCTGGCAGAGGGTCGACGAAATCTTCGTCGTTTTCATTAACGGCCTCTTTGCCGCAGGTTTTCCTTAACACTGATCTAAACAAACAAACAAACAAACAAACAAAGAAAACAAAAAGAAACAAGAGCTAAACAAAACTTTTTATTGACTTTACAGTTTCAACGCCCCACCAAACCCCTGCCTCAATTCTTCATTCAAGGAATGCTAAACTTGTTAACCAGTTCACTTCAGAGTCAATGACGAACCTTGTGATTTGAGTGTGTGGATGAAATCCTATGGTGTGAACATTCAATTCAAATGAAACCTCTTCAGGAGTACTTTCACATGGTACTGCTCATTTAGTATGTACTTCTAACTTTTGAATCTGTGGATGACATTCTATGGTGTGACCATTCAAACGAAACCTCTTCAGCAGTACTTTCACATGGTACTATTTGTTAAATAGCATTTTACAAAATGAAATTTGGAAATTTTTGGTTCGACTTTGACAGACTTTGATCACCTGTGCGGAAAGAAAGGGTAAACGACGAAGGCTATAATTCACCCATACCATGTTCTTACCTTAAAACAGTTGGATCACTGGCGCTGCGACTGAGATGATAAGAGATGGCTACAAGCAGACCACTGAACACTGAAAACAGTACATGCTGACCACCTTCGGCGCCATTCTAGAACGTAAAACAAACTTGATATAACCTGATACTAACGCAATACTAACAGTACTACTGGGCAAACTCTCTTGAAAGCTGAAACCACGGCACGATAAACACCACTTTAAAACTGAAAAAAAAAATTGCCTGATAAGACAATAAAGCTAAAAAGAACATTTCATGGTAAAAAACAACAACAACAAAAAAATACTTTTGCGCGCCACCATATTGAACATTCCTGACTTTGTTTTCGCTATTTATAAATGTTATTCTGAAAGAAAAAACGGCAACAACCTTACGACGTCAGTGAAATTAAAAACCGATATTCTAACCAGATTTCCTTCCAAAATGCAAAAGCCAAAAACGGATTATGCATGCCAATTCGACAAGGATCCAAACAAAGGGCACCCCCAAATTTTTCTGGCTTGTTTAAAAACAATCCCACCTATTTCCGAAAACGTAACATCAATTTGTGATTAGAGCACTTCAAGTAGCGAGAAGAAAAGAAAAACAGAACTGAACTAATATGTCAAACACATGTCAAAACTTCATTGTGAAATTAGCCAATCAGAAATGTTCATTGAACAGCATAAATTATCATACGTAATTCCAACAACTTTGGTATTGGCGCTTACCAACATTGCTCCATAGCAGAACCCATACAGAAAGCCGACGGCTAAAATATTGCGAAAAAAGCTCCATAAAGCACCTCTCAGACTTGTTATAGCTGCAAAGCAATAAAAACATTGTTTGATTACACGTATTTACTGTGATAAACCAGTTAAGCTGTCATATACGTGTTACAGAAACTATATGCACATAATTTTGAATATACGTCTTCATAAGACATTTTGCATCCAATCAGGTTTCTGTTCCATGGCCAATTGCAAAAGCGTATCACTGGAAATCACTGGCGATCCTACCATTTCCTCCAAAAACATGCATGTCCAGCTGCTCAAGAGCGTACATGAGAAATGTGTTAACTTGAGGCAACAGGCCAACAAGAAAGATCAATGGGAAACCAAGTATAAGACCTGCAACGAAACGAACAAACCTATCTTAGTTAAACTGGACTGGAGCAGTTGTTGCTGTTTTGTTTTCTAAACCAATAGAGTTAAACAGGTTGTACAGTTGGCGATTATTTCAGGGAAACAAAGTATTTCAAATCATTTATTCAATCGCTTCTTAAGCGATAATTAAGGGCTGTTGAAAACCAATTAGATTCGAGCATTTGACACCACTAGAGGTATATATTAGTCAGCATGAAGGTTTAAAGGTTTAAAGGCTTGTTTATAGTGGAAAGTGCACTTAGCTTATCCAGCTAGTTTACAGGCACTCCACTCAAATATTTAGAACAAATAATTCAAATACAACATAACAGAATTAAAAACCCCAACTGGCAGGAGGCAATTAGCAGACCACTTTCGACATATTAAAATTCATACTTGCCTCCGAGGCTTGGGGGAATAAAACAAAAGAAATGTATTATTCATCTCTGAGCCTCAAGATGATTTCTTTTGTTTTATTCCCTCAAGCCTTGCAGCCGAGTATGAATTCTACTGATATATCCGAATTGGTCTGATGGCTATTTACAAGCGTTGCCAAGGATTTGAGCTGGGGACGACCGAGAACAAATCCAGCAAGTAGCCAGAGCGGGACTTGAACCCCGGACCGCCGGATTGCGAGTCCGACGCGCTGACCACTCGGCCATGCTGCCCCCTCAAAAGCATCACTCTATTATTCGCCACTTTAGAAACTAGAAGGAAACCAGGTCTAGTTAATTGTCGCATAGACTTATGGGATCGTTACTGAGGACGCGCCAATCAGCTTTGGCCAGTTTTTTTCGCTGTCCACAGTAACAGTCCCACAAGTCTTTGCGAAAGTTAACGCGTCCCACAAACATAAAATACATAACAATGAAAGCAAACTAACACACAAACGAAGTCTCAGGTATAGCTCTTAGTGCTGGAGTATTACTTACCGAGCAGGAAATCTCTTGTATAGGAGATCGTGGAATTAGTAGCAAACGGAATGCCATACACGGTAAATGTTGATACGTCAGACTTCTGTGCTTTATCCAAGACAAGGATACAGATAGCTAAAGCAGAGAAGTATGTGGGCCGGCTGAATACAATCATGTGATTGTGACCCTGTAATAAGGCAAGAACTATCTTGTGTTAATACTCTGACTGAACCATTATTTAGGAGAAGGAGAATTCTTATACCAAAAAGCTCAAAAAAAAATTCAGAGCTCCAGGGGAGAGTGGAACCCATGACCCTCTGAGTTCTAGTTCGGACGCTCTAACCACTGAGCTACCGCAGGCTCTATGGCGAGCAGGCTCAAAATTTAATTACAACTACACCAGTCATATTATGAAAATTGACTAGCGGAAGTTAATCTTTTCTCTCTTTCAATGCTCTGACTCGATAACTTCAGGGTACTTTAAATCAAACATAAGCTATCAAACTCTTTGTGGCAGATAGAACCGTTCCATCAAGCAAATCACATAAATCATCTGGTGTACTACCCATAACGTGCAGGACTTCAGCTCAACTCGTCATTCCTCGAAAGACCAACTTTTACAAGCCAGGGTAGCACTTAAGGTTGATTTCCATATGATCACTACGATTGCCAAAAAATTTTCGCCGTGGTAGCGATCTAAGCTATCGTTTTTCCAGGCACGTTTTGATGGCACATCCGTCATTTTGAGTCTATAGAGTGTTTTCACATGACGTCACGGCGGCCATATTGGTTTCCCAAAACAATGAAACGGCGGCCATGTTGGTGTCCCAAACCAGTCCTGGAGGAGTTGAACTCTTTTCTTATGCAAACGCTTTCTTTTGTTCCCATAAATTTGCATAGATGCTGACCACGTGAGTGAAAACACTCTATACTGGGCGACTACATCGAAAGTGGTCAAAAACAGCACAAGGATAATATAAGATTAACAAATAAACTTACATGAGTTGGAGAGGCCGCATCAGGCTGAACACTCTGTAAAAAAAAAAACAGAGATGCACATAGTAAGTATACCAATGCAAGAAAATCAACCTTGTTTTAGAAAAGTGAAGTCAAAACCGTTGGCGATTTTCTACCGTTTTTCGGTCGTCTGTTGGCCGTTTGTCAAGCAACTGTTAGCCAAGTGCTGGCCTACTGTTTGCCAACACTTGGCCAAAAGTAGTGTGAAACTGACCCTATTGAAGCGCTGCAACTCGTGTGTCAATAATTACAGTAAGTTTCAAGGTCAACATACAATAAAATCTGATAAAATCAGGAAATATCTTCTAACCTTAATGAGGGAAAACTGACATCCAGCCAGAACAAAACAAAACACAAAAATCCAGAAGTCTTTATAAAAATCGGACAGCAAAAGCCAGTACCCAAGGACTCCCACCAAAATAGCCAACAGTACTGATATGACAGCTTCTATCTTGTGTTTGTTTCTTCGAAGGAGAAAATAAAAATTATTGTTATGGTAATCAAAGATATTTCCCATTGTGGTTTGCGTACAATAGGTTAGTTCATTATTCGTTCAAAATATTTCGCCGTTTCCGATTGGCTCAAATCTTTCGGCTAATTCTTCAAAACCAGCTAACGTTGAGCAAATTTGGAAGATGATATAAAATGACGTCAATAGTGCAGGCTACTGTCACAAAAAGCCACGGTAACCGAGAAGTCCTGGGACTAGGTTGCGTTAGTTCAGTGGTCAAAAGCTTTGGTAGGGGTGGGGAAAACGGCGGAAAATTTTACACGTTTTGCGAAGAAGTAGCCGAACGTCTACCTAAAAACATGGCAAAAACAGCAAACGTACAACTTCACGAATGACAACTGCTGAGAAGCGTGAAGCACGTGCAAAGTTGTTGTTTTGCCAATCGAACCCTATTGCTTTTTTGCCGTTCTTGTTGCCGTCGCCGTTGTCGTTCCTTAAGCTCCCTATGCATCAGTTATTGAGTCCGCCATATTTTCAATTTATTCTAAACACTAAAACCTACCTGTCCATAAGTGCTAACAGAGCAAGTCGATCAAATTTGATTTTCAAAAACTTTCCAGGAAGAAGCTGAAATTTAAAGTAGTGCGGTCTCGGCTTCTCAGTCACAGACGTGGGTCGAGGGAATGGAATACTGACTGAGGAGATTGTCTCCTGCCATCGAGCGTGTGATGAGCTACGACGTGCAGCTGATGGATGAGACTGGAGGTATGCTGACAGACCTGTATCAACAACTACAGTCGATGCTGAGCTGCTTGTCTCCCTAAAATCACAAATTGAACATGGCGTTAAACACAGCCTGCCAAGCAAGCGTTTCCATGAAGTTTTGGAGCACAGAACGAGGAACGAGAGTCAAAGAACGCGTGAAAAATGGTCCTTCCCCTCCCTCTCCCCCCTCTTTCATTTCTTGGCTCTCGTTCCATTTCTCGCACGGCCAAAACTGAAAATCCCATTCCTCGGTCTTTCTTTGCTCCGAAACCACCCGGAAACTTAAAAAATGAATTCGCGCTGCACTTTATCGCGCTTATTCCATCTCGTTCACTTCAACAATAATATTGTTTGCAAGACTGTATCAAAGCCTGAACTTCAGGAAAAGAAAAAGAAAGTCGTTGTCTTGAGCATGTGTCCACGTTCTCCCCAAAACATGAAATTTGGCAGTTTCAGGTCTTACGTGCTTTGACGGCAAAGAAATCTACAAAAAAGCGTGATGCACGTGCAAAGTTGTTGTTTTGCCAATCTAAACCTATTTCTTTTTTTGCCGTTCTCGTTGCCATCGCCGTCGTCTTTGCTTAAGTTCCCTCTTATTTCAATTAACCGTCATGCGACATGATTTTATCTACAGACTAAAAGCTTAGGAAAGGGGCATTAAGCAAGCGCCTTTTCAATACATGTACATAGACCATTTCGTTTCATTACCAGTTTAGTATATCCCTAAGCCGTGTGGGTGAATAACTAGTACTCGGCAAGATAGTTATGTCCTGACCAAACACATAGGTCTGCAAAACACCTGCAAATAGAAATATTTCAGTTAGAGGTTAACCTGTGAAAACAGCCAACATTACGCGACACCATGACTAGTTTCTCCGCGAAATGAAGTCTGAGAAACGAGCGCAGAAATTCTTCTACATACTGGTGACACGTCGCTCTCCAGATCTGGTTAGTGCTTCTGCTAGGTTGAAGCAAATTTTCAGCCAATCAGAAACACCACCCAGATCTAGGTAGTGACGCATCATCAGTATGGAATTTCTGCGCTTGTTTCTCGGACGTCATTTCGCGAGGAAACCAGCGATGGCGTCGCTAAATGTCAGCTTTTTTCTCACGCTGGTGAGAGGTGTACTAGATTACAGACCTGTAAAACAGAATGTACTTCACACCCCTTTAGTTGTATGAACAAATTACTATTCCAGACCTGGCTGCAAATAATTTTTCTTTTTGTCCAAGGTCACCGTTTAAGTCAGACAAAACAGAAAAGTTGTCGCACAATTTGTTTTACCATTAGGCAAACCTTCAGCTACAAAATGGTACTCTTGTTGTGATAATAACAACTCTTGAACTCTTCAGTCATCATGTCCAACCTCATGTAGCATTTCGTCGGACACCGACTAGTTTAATACGAATGCGAGCTTCTTTGTTGTCTTTTACATGTATGCCTCTGGTTTGTTTTGTACTAATTGACTGTTTCTGGTTTATTGTTGTATTAGGGAGCTTAAGCAACGATGACGGCGACGGCAACGAGAACGGCAAAAAAGCAATAGAACAAAAATAAAACTTTGCACGTGCATCACGCTTTTTTGTACATTTCTTTGCCATCACTGCACGACTACAACGTGAAAATGTCTAATTTCACATTTTGTGGAGGATTTGGACACAAGGCAAAGACTTTCTTCTTCTTTTTCTGAACTTCGATGCAGTCTTTTACAATTCAACTCCAGATAAATTTGCCAACATTTGACGAATTGAACGAGATGGAATAAGCACGAAAAAGTCTAAAGCATCGCGACTTCACTTTTTAAGTGACGTTTTCGTAACCGTCGCCGTCCTTGTTGCTTAAGCTCCCTGTTGACTTAACTGTTTTTCTTTCTTTTTTTCGATAACTGAGTGGATATCAATTCACCACTTTAGAATCGAGAAGGGAACTGGAGCCGAAATGCACCCCGCAATTGATTCTGGGATCGTTATTGGGGACGCGCTGGTCAGCGATTGGCCAGTTCTTTTCCTTGTTCCTACTAACAGTCCCAGAAGACTTTGCGAAAGTTAACTCGCCCCAGTTCCCTTCTAATTTCTAAAGTGGCGAATTGCCGCTGACCAGGCGTACCATTTTCATCCACATAACTGTGTTGGGCCCCAGGTGAGGTGTCATCGTGTGACAGGGCTAGATGAGTTGAGGGTCCATCACCTGAATGCAGCAGTTCATCAGCGTGTGCTCCTGAATCATGTCGTCTGCGCCTTCGAATTGCTCCTCCTGTTTCAGCTCTTCTCCTCCTCTGCAGACTTCTCCTTCTGCGCGCTAGTGATGATGAACGCTGCGCTAGTGCAAGGAGATCAGAGCTTTCTCGCCCTGATCCGTCAGGTTCTCCTATACTCCCTGTTTGTGCTACAGTTGATGCAGTGTCCTTGTTCATTGTGATGTTAACACTCACGCTGTCTATAGACTCGGGCTGCGAACTTGTTGAAGGGTTGTGAAAACGGCCGGAATCCTGCAGAGAAAGGGTGTCCAAGATAGAAGGAGTGTCCACTCCGACTCGAATCTGCCTTTCTTCTTCATTATCACCGGCGTCATTTGTTTCACGCACAATGTCAGAAATTGAGCGCATTCGAGGAACAACTGATTTTTCACTCTGCGACTCGTGGCGAGAAAGACTTGTCCCATCATACTCGGAGCCAGACCGGCTTCCAATGATGTCCGACATGGTGCCAAGCCTGGACCCAAATGAGGTCCCTTCATTGATGTCCCCTGAGCTAGTCCCGGGATAAGGCGAGTCTGGCCTGCGGTTCTCCAGAGCTGAGACAAGAGCCTGATATATGGCCCTTGTACTGTTTGATCCATTCACATTTGAGCCCTCACTTTTGGTCTGCAAGAGAAGACCCCGTTGTGCTTCTTCGTGAATTTTGTAAATGTCAGGGACAACAAGTCCAGGAACAGATCGTGACTCCATGTGGCTGTCCATTATTGGCAAGGGAAGTGTGGAAAGATCACTCAATGTGTCTAAACAATGACAGAAAAGACAAAAAATTTAAATCAGCGGAGATCATCACAGTAAAATACACAATTTATGCAGTTGCGAAAAGAAAGCATGAAAAAATTCCGGCTTGCCAGGATTCGAACCCAGACCTCTGCAATACTGGTGCAGCGCTCTAAGCTACTGAGTTGGTGAGCCAACTTCTAGCTACTTTTCTTTGCAACTGTACACATTCAAGAATTCATTTCTTTCACCATTCTTAATGGAGGATCATCCAGCAAAGCTAACTAAAAACTAGGTGATCAAACACATAGGTTTGCCCAGCTCCCCCCCCCCCCCACCTCCCCCCAAAAAATATTGTTAGCATCACAGTATATAAGTAACTATTTTGGAAAAATCATCCAGACACAACAAGGTTAGTGCACACGAAGTAAGTATTCCCTGTCTAAGGACACAATCGTGTCTCAAAATGCACCAGATCGCATCTCAGCGCATATTCATTTCAAAAAATTTTCGGGGAAGCATGCCCCTGGATCCCACTAGGAGGCTTGGGCTTCCTAGATAGAACCCTGGTGATCCATCACAGGTGACAACACGTCACGATGCAACAACTGTTTTCTTGCACAATGATGTCTGAGGAACAAGCACAGAAATTTCCAGTACTGTGATGTGTCGCTTTCCAGATCTGGTTGGTGCTTCTGACTAGTCAGACGCCATCAGTATGGGATTCTGAGCTTGTTCCTCAGCTGTCATTTTGCAGAGAAACCAGTAGTGATGGTGGCACATTTGGGAACTCAGTTTTGCTATTTGGCTGAATGCAACTCATTGCTTACTTGTATAAGGCAAGTGAGTGCTACAAAATCAGATCCATTTGAAAGGCGTAAACGTTCACTGGTTTCATAACAACAATCATATCCTTGGATTCTCATAATGACATTCACAAAAAAGATTGGACCAGAAAAAAAGTATGGATAATCCAGAAGTCTTGTTAGAAGTAAGAGGTGACCATGATTAATTAATTATTATTAAAGTGCAATGTAACAAACACATCTGTAAAACCTGAAATACATCACCTTTACTATCTGATTCCAAATCTGTACATGTCTGTTCCTGACTTGTATGGTGTTCAATTTCCCCACCCACAGCTCCCTCCAAAGTTTCATCTGAGTCCTCAGTTGGCACTTCTGTGGCTACAAAAGCAGAAGAGAAATAAAAGATTGACTGAATCTAAATGTGATTCAGAACAATAATTATTGGATGAACTTTTAATGGTCTTCAGAAGAATCAGGGTTTCAGGTACTGCCTCTTTTCCAGACATCTCTCTTGCAAAGTTGATTTGTGTACAAAGGAAGGCGGGAAGGAGGAAACGGGCTAGAAATCTCTTTGCCTTTCTTCTTCTTCCTTTCTGTGGTCCCTCATGCTTTGTCACCAGTCACTTGCATTTCATGCTCACCTTTGTTGGCAACCCAAGTGCAAGAAAACAAAGCCCCTGAGGAGTTGGCAGGTCGAAGTAAAGGCTGAGGCTGATAACAATTACCGAGACCTTGATTATTCCAGATAACACAAAAACTGGATCTAATTACAATAGATCAGGTGTTTTCACCCTTGTCTTAAGCAATTGCGGTGAACTAAAAGGAGGTACATTGTATTGAATAACCCACCATTAACTTGTTCATGGCTTGTTTCTCTAGACTCTATTTGTCCACTTGGACTATAAAGGAGAAAAAAAGAATGACATTGACACTATTTAACTTATTTTTTCCCACACTAACCAGTACTATGGGATTTTTATACAAGAAAACCTTATGAGGGGAGGAGCCAATACAAATATGGTGTCTACTACTAAGGATAGCCTGTGTACAGATCCCCCCTCCCCTCAGGAAAAATTGGAGAAGGGCCCGTCTGTACACAGGTTAACTAAGGATAACTCCAGGTGGGGAGTGGCCAAACAGTGAGAACACTGGACTTGCAATCTGGAGGCCCCAAGTTGAAATCCTGCCCTGACCATTGGCTGAGTTTGTTTTAGATAGACCCAAGTTCTACTCCTCAGACACGCCTGTAAATAGACAACTGGTTTGCCACTGGCCAGTTGGGATTCTAGTTGTTATGCCTATGTCAATCATTTGTTTTAGTCCTTATTTTTAAGCCACAAGGTACTGTAAACTAGTGATTACCAGTACCAGTAAAAGATTGGGTCAGCCCTACAAAGTTAACAGTTTTAACATTTGATTTAATTTGTGTTTTCACTCAATCCAAATGGGATTCAAAGACAAGGGAGTCTGGTTGCTTAGAGGGAGTCAACTGTAACCAGAAAACAAATAACACTACCTTAGTCGAATACTGTGTTCCAGTCTTTCAGTTTTCTCCAATTCATCGGCAAAACTGATCTGGAAAGATAAACATTGTTGCTTTGAACCTAGTTTCTCTGGAGTCTGCTGTAACTCAGTGGTAGAGCACCTAGACCAGTTACTAAACAGTCACAGATTTCGACTCCTGTTAGGAAAACTCGCATTTATTTTCTAAGTGGCCTGTGTCACTGACTCAAAAAACGTACCCGCAGTTACAGACTTCCAAGTTGCGACCATTTTGGTGGCCATGGCACCTAAAATTTCAGGAGCTGGCGACTTGATTGGTAAAAAAAGTCTCCCTAAACCAAAAGAGTTGGTTGGTTGGTGATCGAGCAAAAACTTTAACTTGGAAGGTTGAATTATCAGAAAGGATGTTGTATATTTAACTTTTAATTACACAGTGCAGTTCTGAAGTTTAGTCTGTGAAAAATGAAAATAAATGGCTGCAAGGTTTTAAAGCCTTGGTGACTCCTGACCTGATGTGAAATTCTCACTATGATTGACAAGCAGAAAAAAATCAGATTAAAAGGGGAATGAAACTTAAATAGACATTTTTATTTTACACACTCAGATATTTTCTGTTTCATAAGCAGCCATTACTGACCTCTTTCTCTTTTATTCTTTCACATCTTAACTCTACTTCAACTATTTCTTCATCTTCACATTCACCAAGATCTGCAACAGAACAGAAGTATTTTGCTTTTGCATCCACCAATCAACAAAATTGATGATACAATAATGCAGTGAGCTGCACACAAGGAGACAGCATGGCGGTTAGAGCTCCGGATCTGCAATTCGGAGGCTCAGAGTTCAAGTTCCACGCTAACTGCCAGTTGGATTTGTTCACGGTAGTCCTGAGTTCAAATCCTCGGCTACGTTTGTAAATAGCCAACTGGTTTGCCTCCGGCCAGTCAGGATACTTAACCCTGTTTTAAAGTTCAATTTGAATTACTTGTTCCAGGCATTTGCTCGGCCCCACTATCATTGGTGCTATAACTTAAGCCAAGGGTAAATAATGGAACTATTGCAGGCGACAAGAGGAGCCCACAATCCTAATCTCCAGGTCGTTATTACATATACATCGCATGTATGTAGCCAGCATTCATTTGGACTTCCACTTAAAATGAATGGAATGCACATAACACAATTTGATCACGCGTGTTTGGACCTTCTATCACTGATAACCTGATCATGTGTGTTTTGACCATCTGTCACGTGAAACTTATGCAAAGCACAGAGTTGGAGCAAAAGTGTTTTGACCTTCAATCATTGTCACCCAAACTCTGTAACCTTTGGTTATTACTGGTTATAATTGTTAAGTGTATCTTCTGTGCAATGTTAGGCAATAAAAAAGGGAAAGGCAGATCACCAACTGTCGCCTACCTCTCAGTTAACAACTGACACATTTTTTAACTGCCTAACATTTTCTTGGTTGCACATCAGCTGACTGTACACCAAAATTTGGTCTACTGTTGATCAACTGTTGGGAAAGTGTCAACCAACACTGAATATTGGTCAAAAGTTGCCAGACAGTTTTTTGCAATTTTATTAGGGGACTTGCTCTTCACAGTTTCCTTGTAATTATTATTATTATTATTATTATTATTATTATTATTATTATTATTATTATTATTATCACTCCAACTCATCGGCAAAACTGATCTGAAAAGATAAACAGTTATCATTATTATTATTATTATTATTATTATTATTATTATTATTATTATTATCATCATTATTATTATTATTATTTTTATTCAACATGAACAGAAGTTCATTCAGTAACAGATCATACAATGTAAATTCCAGTCTCTTAGCCACATACCACAACACTCTGCTTTATCCATTCCATGTTCATCACTGGCCTATAAGTCAAATCAATAAAGAACACAGTCAAAATATCAACAAAGGTAGCTCTTACTAAAACAAACATACTGTGCTCTATTAAATGTAAATTTCTAAGAGGAGAGGTGACCTAGAGGAGACTGTCTAGAAGGAAGAGCTTTATAGAGACAGCATAATGGCAAACTAATGTTTTTTTCTTTGCAAATGCTGGCTAGCTTTAATTAATAGCAGCAAAGTCTGCAAAGCTTGAAATCCTCCTGTCCAGTTATCCAGAAAAAGTAAATACTCCAGCTGGGTAGGTACCTTTTCATGCTTTTTATTATCTAAAAAAATATGTAGATCTCTTTATAATACAGCTCTACATGTCAGGTGTCTTGCTGTATAAACTGTCTGCCAAAACACAGACATGCATGCATCTGAGAGATGGATGTGCCAGCACTATTGTGTACATGAATTTAACCTTGATTTTAGAAGAGATCGTTTAACAGGCTACTGGCTTAGGTAGAATAATCAAGGAAATCAGACAACAAATTAAAATTAAAGCTTTGCAGCGTGAACTCAGAAAGAGCTAATCTGGACTGACACAAAAGATTTGCAATATTCTCATTGAAAGCAAAAAGGAAAATAATGCAGAAATTTAAAGCACATCATGTGTAAATGTAGTTAACAACAAAGTCTTATGCTTTTGGCCAGCAGTCTTTTTGGTGGTGTGAGCCTTTCTTTATTTCTGCTCTACATGTGCTTAGTACCACAATCACCGCAATTACAGGGCTTTGTTTAGCTTTGGCTTAACCTGGCTGTGCCAAATTAGTGGATTAATCTCCTTGACAACCCAACAACATTGTTAAGGGGTGCAGGTAAAAACATTTTGCTAAAAGCAATTTTACAAATTTCAGATAAGAATAATAACATTTTTCTGTCCTGTGAAAGATAATTAACAATAAAATAACAGTGCAAATTATGGTAGGTTTAAAGCAAGCTATGCATCTAGATGTATTAAAATTAAGAGACTCATTATAGAAATTATATGAAGCTCTATCTGTCAGCACTGCATGAATATTAGAAACAGGTCATTAAACAGCTACAAGAATCACATGCAGGAGATAATAATCCAGAATGGCAATATTTAGAAGCTGTTATTTACAAGATGAGATAAATATTACAGTTATCAAAGAGTTGAACCTGGTGAAGACTTGTAGCAGTGGTAACTGATGTGGAGTTTATAGGAAGAGAAGAGGAAGAGGGAAGCAGGGTGGACAGAGCTGTAGCAGTAGATGGTTGCGTTACATTGTCCTCGCCACCTTGGTTGGCAACATCTGCGGAACAATGGTTTATCACCTCCAGTTCTAGTACCTCCCCTCCAGCATCTGCAGGACCACTGCTAACCTCTATGCGCGATATCTCGTCATGTTCAGCTCCTGGTTCTTCATTTTGAGCATCCTGTTGTTCACTTTCAGTGCGGATTTCTTCACCATCAAACATCAAGTGTAGTCTGTAATTCAGACATTTTAAGACCAAAAACAGGATAGCGATGAACACAGAATAGAAAATCCAGACTATAGTTGATGGAGCTGTCCCCTGAAAAACAGTTATTGATCAAAGTTATATTTATAACTTAAACTAAAATATTGATGAAGGAAAACCATCACACTGTCTTGTCTTCTTCATATTATCATTGTTATCTTGTTAATGCGACAAATGACAAATCAGCTTAATGTTATACTTTGTATATGATTTCACTCTCGGTTTTAATTTTATATACCTTTCTTTCAAACTTATTTTCGTACATAACCATACCCCGACCCCCCCTCCCAAAAAAAAGGAAAATAAAATTTACATTCCATACACTGACTTACAGTAAAACAGAGAGAACAATCGTCACACATTCCTTGGTCACACATGTATAAATTGCAGGTGAGTTAACTCACACTTGAACACGTGATGCAAACCTCAGTGTCTGAAAGAACTTGTTGACACAAAAGCCACTGGCAAGCCAAGGAGTCACGTCAAAAATTGTACAATTTACAAATGCAAAGTATTCCTTAAAACTGGCTCTGAATGTTCAAATTAAATGATCCCTGATAAGGGATTCAACGCACACTAATATAAAGCTTAAATTAATTGAGGAAAGCGCTAGATCGAGTTTAACCAAAGCAGTAAAAAAATAAACCTCTTTAACTTGAAATCTGCGGCAACATTTTTAAATTACATCAGTAACAAATAAACCATGACTTTATACGAAATTTACCCCGAAATAGGCCATTTCTTTACGCTTACTCGCATGAATTCCTTAATCTAGAAAAAGGTCAATCACAGTGAATCTTACCAGATACAGGGAAAACGGCAAGCAAAGTAGAAGAATCCACAGATAGAAATGAAATGTGTTGGTAAAGATTTCCTGATGAGGATCAAAGAACCAGCCGCCGGTCAAGGACGCCCAAACTCCCTGTCGCAAGATCTCTAATGTTTGCGATCCCATTCTTCACTGGCTAGTTTCTTCCCTGGCCTACATCTTCCTGCTATAAACACAAAAGTGTTCTTGGCGACATACTGACTACCGCCATGTTTTTTTCGTTTTGGAAGGCGAAGTTAGGTGCCCGCACAAATAGCAACCAGCGGTATGATTTTTGAGGGACGCTAGATTGGAACGTAAATGATGTACACCCTAATTCCAAAATGGCTGCCTTCTTGTAAAGTTATCTAGTCTCAATTTGTCGTCCTTAATGTTTTGTCAGAAATGATCAGAGAAGGCGAATTTGTGATTCTGAAAAAGGATAATGTTATGAAAGTAGTCAAAGTTCGTAAGGGCAGGTAACAATCAGTTTGTTTCCCATGATGCACATACTTAAAATCTCGTGATTTTTGGCAAAAAGTGTTTCAAAAGGGGCTGTTTTCCTGGAGGGGAAGGATCCCGGCACCAGCAAGATCCTAGAAGGCAGTTCATCCTAGCGCCATATGTTTTCTGTATTCAGTTACATGCAAAGGGTTTTTCTTGTCCCTAGTGCTTGGATCGATCCTCCTAGTACTAAGATCTTCCACGAATATCCCTTCTGAATACAGAAAACATATGGCGCTGGGATGATCCGCCTTTTAGGATCTTCCTAGTGCTATACTCCCTTAAGTGTTTAGATCTTCTGCCGTTAAGTCATCCCTCTTTAAAATAATGATATAGGAAAGAAGTATTTGAAAAGTTGCACTTCATGTTGGACAATGCTATTGGTTGCCCCCTGGGATCCATCTTTGAAGTTAAAGGGGGAAAGTTAAACAGATTAGAGGGAACAGAAGATGTAGATGAGCTTCTTGTGGCTAAACCTGACAGTGGTAAGTTGAAATAATGTGATTAGCAATTTCCAGGTGAGAATATTCAGGCAAACTCCATAAGAATGATATCAAATCCAGAAGACCTCATTACTGAAACGCTGTCCATTTAGGTTAAATTGGATAAGCACTGGTCTGCCCTTGAAGTGGGACTCAAAATGAGAGCAGGATTTGTACTCATCTTGAAAAATCTTGAATTTTAGAGTCTTTTTCAAGGCCTTGAAAGTTCTTGAAATTCTCCTTTTGAACATTCATTTTGGTCCTTGAAAGTGCTTGAAATTTAACTAAAGAACATTTTGAAACCTCCAAGTTTTGAAGCCAACAGAATTGGCATTGAGTGAACAAAAGTCAGATATTGACTCACAAATGAAAATGGAAATGGTTGACCCTAAGAACAAAAACCTATTATTATCAGAATGTATTCACAGTTTATTTGGAACATTTGTTAAAAGTAATAAATTAGGTCCTTGAAAAAAATGTGGTCCTTGAAAATGTTTGAAAAGTCCTTGAATTTTACATGGGAAGTGGATGAACTCTTTGAGAATTCTCAAGTGCATGCACATTGGTTGCTTGGCCATGATACCCCCTTTTGTGAAAATTAAACTAGTAGTTGTGACAGACACAATCCTCAGTTACTAGTCATTGTACTATTGTCTAATTTTACAGAGGATGACAAAAATAACCAGTTTTTTCAAACTGATGGTACTTCTCAGAAGCTGTCAAGAGATGAAATTATGAATCTGAAAGCACAAGGGGTCAGTGGCAAGGTAAGAGAATTAACATAAAATCTCTGGAACATTGGCTAATTTGCCTGCGAAAACAACTTCAAAATGTCTTTATCCTATCCACCTTGACTTCATTGCCGATATGTTATTCTAGGATATTGTTGAACACCTTGTGGAGAACAGTGCAACATTCAAGGAAAGAACTCAGTTTTCCCAAGCAAAGTATAAGAAAAGGAAGATGAAAAAGTAAGAACTATTTTTTGTCATTGTTGCTCAATAAACAACTGTTTAACTGTGACAATAGACAGAATGAAATGCACCTATGACATTTTGAGTCTTCATAGCCAAAAACATCACGGCTTAACTGACAGACCACCAATAACATCGCAACTTAATTGACCAATCAATCAGGTCAATAACCAGAGTTTAATACCATCAAGTGATGTGATGCAACTCTCTTTGACTCTGAAGATTGAAATGTCAGTCACTGTCATACAGTCCTGTTCAGGACTACATTCACCTGGGCAGTCATACACTCAACCTACTAATGAATTGACTCCCAGATTCAAACCTTTCACTGTCTACCAAAACTGCCTAAGCTTTTAGGTGATGTTCAGATTACATGTAAGTTTTCAATATTATTACAATGTACTTACAAATGTGCTATTTACAAACCCTGTAAAACAGATTAAGACACATGTACATCTACCATGTACATGTACCTTCTCATGTGTAGAGATCTTATTGTTTCTTTGCGTATTCAATGAAATAACATTTCCATTCCTTTGTAGGCATGTTGTGAGATTTTCAATATTGCGGCCTACAACAGATTTAATAGCTCAGATGTACTACTGCAGAGGAGCATCTAAAATATGGTGAGCTAAAAATGTGAATAGTACGAGAACCTGGTCCTTGTGCCTCTAGCTAGTGGCTTTTGCTTTCGTAACCATGCTACCTGCATCATTAATTAAATTATGATAGTGATAACAAGGTGCGGGCTGAAAAAAGTAACCTAAGTGTGACAGGGGAGGTGACTCTCGAAAATCACCATCTGCTCATCATGCAAGAAGCAGCATTTCACAGAAAGTACATTTCAAATCTGTCATACTGTTTTTCAACACTTCATTAGATGAAACTAACATAGGATATAAAATTAAGCAAATGTGGGTCTAATGATTGTGCTAAAGTTATGGCTAAAAATTGTTTCTGTGGTAACTCATTATGCACTGAAATGCAGAACCCTCCAAATGACAATTTTTACCAGGGAGGGCCCCAAACTACTCCAATTGAAAGGGGGGCAATCCCCCCCCCCCATACCAAGCCTACCCCTAGAGGGAGCACCTTTCAATCTCATCAATAACTTTTTTCTTCTTCTTCCCTAACATCCCCGACCATACAGTGTAGATCAAACCTTCTGTACACTTGTACAAACAGTGCAACTGATTTTACAGGTGGCACAAGTTTCAGTGGGAAAGAGCCTTGCTCTTACCACTCAGCAACATCTTGCATATTTTTTTTTACTTGATATCTACACATTATTTCTTTACTGTCTGTTTTGTTTATTCAGTGACCTCAGACTTGACACATTGTCTCAAATATTGACCATGTCAAATGTTAGAGCACACAGTCGTATGATGGTAGTGGAAAGTTGTCAAGGAATGCTAGTTGGAGCTCTTTTAGAAAGAATGGGAGGTCAGTGTTTTATGATGTTTTTACTACAAAAACCCTTCAAACATGACTTAGAGCAATCACCCCTTTATGATTAGAAACAGTTTCCTTAGTAAAAGTGCTGAAAAACAGACTCTTCATTTCTATTAATTCTGCGAGAAGAAGAACCTTAACATGACAAAGCCTCTGATATCCAACTTGTAGGACGGTGTAATTATTTAGCATCATGAAATAAAAAAGCAGACAAGTTCATCCATCTTCCACAAAAATGTCTTTAACACTTCGTGATTCTGGTAATTCAATTTTGGGATCATCCTGCTATAGAATAAGCATTATTTTGGTTGAAAACCAAGGAAATGGAAAACTGTGATAAAATTCAATGGATTTTAAAACTGAAATAACCACTCAATAATTATTCTCAGAATAATTCCAAGAAGAATACCTTTGAACAACTTTTAGGTTTTACTACATTTAGTTTAAGTAAAGAAGAGTCTGGCCCCAATAAGGTAATCTGGATTTCAGAGTCCGGGAAGTTTTTACCTGTGGAATCTGAAATCCTGGGATTTGGAAGCTCAAGGAATCCAGAATCCAAAGTCCACTGACAAGAAATCTGGAGAAATAAGATAATTTAGAGACCGACGTGAAATTCTTCTCGTTTGCCTAGGGCTTGGAAGTCTCATTCAGATCTACTCAGGTGACTTTCCAGGAAGGTAAGCTGTTTAACACTTTAAACCCAGCCCAATATCAGAGACAAATTCTTAACACTAGTCACCACACATAATTTGTTTTAAGAATGAGGCGAGAGAAGTTGATAAAAGGTCAAGGTATTTTTCCTTTGGTGATCACTTTATTGCTTCTCATAACCTCTTCTTGTGACAATTTGTTGATATTGTTTGGAGATAATTAATGTTAGTTGCTTTCAGGAGCTTTAGTGTACAGGACAGCTGGGCTTCGAAAAAGTCCCATCCTGTGGTACAGGACAAGTTGATTTTCTTGCTGGGCAAATAACTTTTTAAGCTCACTTAACAATGGGCTAGGGTAGAGGCAAGTTGTCCTCTATCAAAAGCTTTAACTAAGGCAAGGAAGAAGTGGCCCCTGGGAAGCAAACTGTGACTGCTGCTTGCCCAAAGGACAAGCTTAAACACGAGTTTTGTTTGTTTGTTTGTCTGTTTTTAGCCCTGCAGGATCATGGCAAATCAATTCTAAATAATCTTTTTCTTTTGAGGGTTGTCCAGTACACCCAAACAGAGTGCGATGGACGAAGGCCATTACTCAGTTGGCGAGCAACTTAGAAAGGTTTAGCAATGAAAATGTCGGCAAGCGGACTCAATCGGATCCGATCGGGACTGTTCGTCTCAGCTAGAAAAAAAAAAAAAGAAATCCCTAGCTATTTGATTCCCTGCCTCTTGTTGTATTTACCTAGCAACTTGAAATCTTAGTGACAACCCTGGCTAGTGGTTGAAAAATGTTTTTAGTGTGGCCTCCATACTTCAACCTAGTTAAATGATCAGCAGATGATTTCCTTCACAAAAACTGAATTATGGAGAGATGAAAAAAAGGAGTTTTTTAATTGTTTGTTCTTTCAGACAGGCTCTAGATTATTTCAACTTCCCCAAAGCCTTCATGGAAAGCTTAAGTGGATTTCCAATGGACAAAATAACTACGCTTGGTACAAGTACAGGTGAAATGTTTAAATTGTTTACCAGTGAGCGAGGAGCAGTAGTCATTTTCCATAATTCTTCTTCAGCTTAAGCTTGGAAGAAATTCAGACTGGTGTTCATATAGGAGTTCATGGGCTCAAATCATGTCACAGACTCAGACTTCTTTGTCCTGCCGTAATGTCAAATTATGAAGAATCTACTTAAAGATGTACGGAAAAGAAAGAAGTCGAAACAAGGATTTGAGGTCACGGTAACCGGTCAAGTCGCCCAAAGTTATGTTGCCCGAAGCCACAGGTAAGTCGCCCGAAATGCGCAGTCATGTCGCCCGAATTTTATCAGGTGAAGTGCACAAAGAAACAAAGTTAATTTTTGTTAAATATATTGTGTGTGGTAATATATTCTTCTTTAAAACATCATGAGACGAATCAAGCTGAATGAATCTGTAACATGCCTCGTTCTTTAAGCGATGATGAGACGAAACAAGCAGTATAAATGTGAAATATATCTCGCTCTTTAACCCTTCATTAACAACGAAACAAGCGCGATAAATGAGATATATATCAGGCGCGTAGGAGGAGGGGTTCGAACGAACCCTCTTTGCAGGTCAATGATGGAGGACTAAAAAAACAAGCTGTTAATTTTCAGCTTTTAGCAAATAGTGGAGGAATGGAAAACAAACTTTGAGTGTTTTAGCTCAGTTTAAATTACCCTGGGCGAGAGTAGGCTCTCCTCACTGGCTATCATGCATATCAAGGACGATATGCCTATCGATATGGACGGCATATTGACGTTTGACGCTGTTTTCAGTACAAATACAGCGGAGCCGGGGAACTGGGGGGAGGATAAGCTTTTGCTCCGAGATACGTGGCAGCAAGCGTCGAGTTTTGTAAAACGTTTCATGTACTTAGCCGGTATGTTTCACTATGTACGAATGTTCTAAGTCAAACGGAAATATTGTTGTTGTTACTAAAAATACCTGTTATTTTAGACTTGATCGAGTTTGAAATGTTCACGTGGAGACTACTGGAAATAGCATTTCCAGGTTTCTAGATTTCAACATTTTCTGGGGGAGCAATTTGTCCCAAGGAACCGCTAGAAGCTCGCGCCTTTGGCGCTCGCAGTATTTCCCGCTGTTAAGAAATATTCGTATCAGTACGAACACCCCTTCTAGAAGAAACAAGCGCGGCAAATGGTAATAGGGATGCTACGATGTCGTTGAGCATGACGAAATTTCGAGCCACATAACTCAGCATTTCGGGCGACTTGAGTAAACATTTCGGGCGACATAACTTCTTTTTGGGCGAGGTAACTTTCGGGTGACTTGACCATAAACGTCACACACGGGAACCAAACTCGGGACCTCTCGCACAGAAGTCCGCACACTAACCAACTCTGCCACTTGCTACCTCCGACCTAATTCTTACTTTAATTTTTTAGCTGATACAAAGACGCCGCTATCAGCGGCTGAGTCAAGCGATGTTGCAGTGCAAACAGCTGCTCCAACAAGTGAGAGTCGTGATGGTAGTAGCAGCTTTGGAGAGGAAGAGGATGGAAACTCCATGACTGAACAGGTACACATGACAGAAACAATAAAATCAGAGATCATTATTATCGTCATTTCGAGGATTATTAAGATTTAGGGTCGTTTCGCCCACGAGTCGTTTCACCAACGTCCTGTTCGCTAACGTATTGAGTCGTTTCGCCAACTTGCTAGGCCAGTTCCCCAACTTCTCTAACTTAAGCAGTGGCTTAAAGAACGAGTTATACACATATGTACTGGAAATGACCGAAATGATCGGTCACCACTTCGAGTCTCCTTGGGCCAAACGCCAAACACTACTGTCCAACGTACGTACTTTTAATTCTTCCAAGGAGACAAGACCAGTGTCCCTTTTGAGCAAGTCCATTTAATTTAACCGCATTTGTCTCCCACGTAAAGCCTGG
The DNA here is from genome assembly GCA_964035705.1 of Porites rus. Lineage (NCBI taxonomy): Eukaryota > Metazoa > Cnidaria > Anthozoa > Scleractinia > Poritidae > Porites > Porites rus. The sequence goes on along the minus strand of OZ037998.1, from coordinate 30,137,428 downwards.
CCTGTCTGTGGCTCCCACAGGACCAACGTATTCACTGGCAAGTCCCCATTCCTCATAAAGTACCCAGCCATTTGGAGTCTGCGTGCTCTTACTTTCGCGGATAGTATAGGGAGATTGTTTTAGGCTAGTTCATATCCTTAAAGCACTACTAAATTTTATTTACTCTTACGGAGATTCCTAGCAGACATCGCTCTGTTAAAGAAAGTTTTCTTGGTCCCAAAGATACCAAAACCTCTATATTTCGCACAGTTCAGCTGACAGTTCGGACTGTCGCTTTCGTCTCATTTTAAGGAGATTCGAGTGTATAACATCTGGAAGAACTTACGTAAAACAGAGAACTGTTTTTTATTCACTCATATTGACTCTCTTTTCAACAGGAAAAGTTGGCGCGGAGAACGCGGCGGCAACACGAAGAATCAAAGGCACGAGAAGAACTGGAAAAGGGCAATATAGATGGGTAAGGGTTTTAGATAATTATAATAAACCTTGCTAGCACCTGTCATGTAAACACAAGAAAGGCAAGCTACTGACTCTAAACTTTCACAAAGTCCCTCGTAGTTGCGCGGTTTTGTTTTGTCTTGCCCGCTTAGGCCGTTTCTCGACCTCACTTAAGCTCGCTTCGTTCTTTGAACCTTACGAAATGATTTTAAAAGCATTCTTATTGTTGCAGCTTGGTTGTTGCGAGCCGGTTCCAGCCCAGTCCTCTCGTGATGTCTCTCCTCCCTCGTCTCGCGCCCTCGCGACCATTTGTGGTTTATTGTCAATACAAAGAGGTACGATTTTTTTCCTCATTCTACACAGCCTCTATACGTTCTTCCTATGCCCTCACGAGACTTGCTTTCTGCGATTCGTCCTGACGTCGTTTCACAGTTTGATATAATAGAGAGCTTAGAGCGGTTTTCATTTGAGTGTCGAAAAGTAATTGGTTTTGCACTTTCTACAGGATGCGATTGGCTTAAAAGATTCGCGCCACCTTTTCATCCAATCAGAAGTAAAACCAAAGCCAATTGTGACGCGCTCGCATGCATTTTCCCGCGCTTTGCGTCAGCCACATGTAATTACTTCGAGTTTTGATTGGTTCAATGTATTGTCTGTGTCCTATGTGATTGGCCAGAGTAATTACTTTGGTTTTGGTTTTACGACACTCAAACGAAAACCACTCTAAGATTCTAAGACAAAGACGACTACGAGTACGAGATTTTCTCAATACTGAGTATTGCTCACGCGTGAACCCGCGTCATTTTGGCGGGAAAACGTGGTAGTCTCCGTCATTCTACTAGGAGTTTTAGCGTGCATGTCGTAGTGGAGAAAACAAGTTGTCAAATTGTAAGAAGTTTTATCATTTTGCTATCGGGAGAGGGCTTAACCTCCTTCAGTATAAATAACGATGCTATCTTTTTTGGTCAAAAAAAGTAAAATGAAGTTTTCCGGGCTGTCTTTTTTTTAGAACACGCGCAAAAACTGTTAAAGTTAAATCTCGTACTAGTAATGGTTCTCGTACTCAAATCTAAAGCTCTCCGTCTATCATTGAATTCGGTGTTGTGTCGAATTGTATCATGGGACGATTCCGAGGACGCTTTCCCTTCTTTTATATGGTTATTACGAGCTTGCAGAGGAATCTGGGGCTTATTTCGTCCCGCAAAACACTTCTACAGAATCTTCTACAGTACAATTCGACACAATCCCGACCCAATCTTCATCATCTCAAAATGCCGATACAAATCCAACCTTAAAAGGTGTTTTGGTACGGACATGACTTCTACCACTGCGATGTTTATTATGTAGATTCCAATTTTTTTATATACTGCATTAAAAATGGTATTATTTGTATTTTAGCCTCTGATGGAATGTTATGTGAACCTTAGAGAAAGAGGAACAGCCATTAATATCCACCTGACTGAAACGTGGTGGCGACACTATCAGGTAGGAACTAGGTCTCTCAAGGAGGGCCAAGGAAATTGAAAAATTTGTTCGTCATAACGAGGTTTTATTATATGGAGGTTCTTTTCCATATATTTTCCCATTACTGGGGCGAAGATGACGTCGTGATGAGGAATTAGTTCCTTATACCGAGTTTCCTCTATATCAGTAAGAATTACGAAATCTTAACCCTTTCGCGTCCCATACTCCCTCTCATAAATTTCCCCCTTGAAGTCGTAACTTTCATTCATACTTGAGAAGAGGTATTTCCATATGAAAGACGGAAATCCACACTTGAACCTCTATATGTACACAGAGTGATAAATATTGGTATCGTGTAAAAGGACTGTTGAAAAGAGATCGCATTTAAATGGTCACACCGTACGTACTAAATAATTAGTACCATGTGAAAGTACTTCTGAAGAGGTTTCATTTGAATGTTACAACGTAGGATTTCATCCACAGACTCAAAAGTTAGAACTACATTCTCAATAAATAGTACCATGTGAAAGTACTGCTGAAGAGGTTTCATTTGAATGGTAACACCATGGGATTTCATCCACAGACTCAAACGTTAGAACTACATTCTCAATAAATGGTATGATGTGAAAGTACTGCTGAAGAGGTTTCATTTGAACGGTAACACCATGGGATTTCATCCACAGACTCAAAAGTTATTGAACTACATTCTCAATAAATAGTATGATGTGAAAGTACTGCTGAAGAGGTTTCATTTGCCCACCGAAAAGCTAGAACCTGCCTATACAGCAAAGAAAACGTACTGTGAAAGCGGGGTTAAAGAGGGTTCATTTGAATTGTCGTATCATGGGTTTTCAGTGGGGCCATTTTTACGAGGAAAAATAAGACGCGAACTTTCCGTATAAACGGCACATTTCGTCAAAAATAAGACGCGGCTTAGCTAAGACGCGTCTTATTAGATAAGACATGCTCGTAGAAATGGTACAGTTCGCGTCTTACTTTTCCTCGTATAAATGGCCCTAGTGTTTCACTTTAAGTACTTCATAATTCGACTTTTGTGTATCTACTTTTATGCTTGTTTAATATCACCTTAAATAGAGGTACTTCGTGAAATTGTAAAAGTGCGCTAAATAAAAATATTTTAATACTCATAGTTATTTGATTCAAACTGTGTTTTGCTTTGTAGGTGCTCCCAGCCAGAACTCACCCGGAAATTGCCATGAATGGTACCGGAGGATATTTGCTGTGCGGGACCACAGTCAGACCAGACAACCCAGATGACACAGGGCAACCAACCCAAGCCAAAAAACCAAAACTAGAAGAATGCGGTTAAGACAATTACCAATAAATTTGTTATCAAACGCTCTTGTTGTCTCCCTTTCTTTGCCTTGCCCCCCCCCCCCCCCCCCCCTCCAGACATCCTCTTTTTAAACTTCTTTTCCATCATCTTTTAGTAATGTACGTTGTTGAATTCTCGGAAAAACGTTAATGTGAACTTCACGTGCTATCTCCAGGACACCGTTGTTCTCGTACACAATGGCACACTTCTAGCTGAATCTCTCTGACAAAGGCTCGTTGCTGCTTACTCATTTTATATTTAGTCTTATATCAGTAGAAATCCGATTGGTTAAAGCAAGAATTAACATATTTTCCTTCGAGGTTGTGGCGTAGTTAGAAAAACCACTTTTACTCCAGAATTCATTCAGGTCCAGCAATCGTCCAGTCAAGACGAAACAGCCAGTGAGATAGAAAAATTACAAGAAATGTTTGCGTAAATAGAAATAAACTATGTACAATATTGTTCCACGGTCTGCCGAAAGTGTTGCCAATGGGTTGCCAATTACCCTCCACAAGAATCACCCTAAATTGCGTAGCAGGCGCAAGAAAGAACGGGCGCGCGTGTCTCCCTTTCGTGCACCCGTTCTTTCTTGCGCCCACTACTTCCAAGCGCCTCCTACGCAGGCTACAACCCCCCGGATAAAAACCTCGTGCATAAACATACAACTTTAGAATTTGACGTGCAAGGAGAACAACCCGCTACAAAGTCTTTCCAACGCACCTAAACATACTGAAAGGAGTAGAAAATTGCATCGCCTTCATATTCTCGTACCCAGATCTCCCACGACCAATGGTAAAACAGAGTGAGATCTGGGTACGAGATTATCGCCTTCAATCACAGGCCATATTTTCCAAAGCTTCCGTAACAGAATGGCGCTAACCATTTGATTTTCCCACCGGAATTTCCGATTTTCCCATGTAAATGGAAAGTGCCCCAAGTTAATTCGCCAGGGAAATTGGGTCGAGTTAAATTTCGCAAAGACTTCTGGGACACTTATTAGGGACAGACCTTAAAAGGACAGGCCGAGGGGGGAAAAAATTGGCCAATAGCTGACCGGCGCGTGGCCAGCCGGAACCTACATACTGAACTAGTGTACGATGCATGGTTGGGAAGGATTGAGTCATTTTCAAGTTTTTTTTTTATCTTATTTGTTTTATGTCTTTTGTTTTGGTTCTTATTGGTTTTGTTTTGTTTTGTTTTGTTAACTTTTTATGTGTTCTTGTCTTTTTTTGTTAATGTTTTTATTTTTCCAAAACCGAATTGATCGTGTTTTGCGCCCATGCCCTGGAGATTTGATGCTAAAATATTAATTTTGCTGTATACACTTTCTATATGGCCCCTCAATGTCCGTATTAACGAGGGACGCTTTACTACAATTTTTTATCTCTTGAAAACTGGTTGGTTTGCCTATAGTTCTGAATTGAATAACTGTATCAGACCTACCTTAATAGTTTCTCTGTTTAAATTTTGCGGGAATTCATTCACTTTTGAGGTAATTACCACGCATGTGTGAAGGTATTAAAAAACGATTTTAATTTGTAAATACTGATTTTCGGTAAAAATATTGCTTTTACAAACAGGCGTCGATCGCTACGTGACGAGCCCTTTTTGGAACACCATTTATCGTTAGTAAACTTTGCAAACAATTTTAAGCGAAACAACAAAACGTTGTTTTTTGCTAACAAACTGTGATAATGACAATCTTTGCTTTGGATTAATTATCTCGATGTTCACTAATTTGATTTTTTCACGTTTGACCCCCCTTTGGGGCGGAAACGGAAATAGGGTCACTTAAAATTGAGGGCGTGCAATAGGGAGTGGACAATATGTGTTTCCGGGGGCTTGGATCGTAATCTTCCGGCCACGCAAAGACGAAAATTTGTAATAAACTGTAGTTATTGAAAACTTAACAGCTACCATATGAAAGCAATTCTCAGTAGTATCCAGAAGATGGAAATCCTGAAAGAAGTTCGTTTTATAAGCGGAGAAGAATGCTCAGCGAAATACTTCGAGTTCTACGATGCATTCCATTCATTTTTATTCCGGCATACGGCCAATCTAACGCGGAACTTTTTTTTTACAGCCTTCAGTTGTGGCTTTTGCGGTTAATGGTTGTAATAATAAAGTGGCTTTTATACAGCAAATACTTAATTTCTGTATGATACGGAAATCTTTTTCGCGAAATATTGTTTCAAAAGTTTATCAGTTTATACTGATTGTAAAGCGCTTTGATGGTGTTGGGTTTCTTTAGAACTATTTATTTCGGGATTAAAAAACAAAACAAAACTAATATAGAACAAAATAGTATAAATGAACTTAATAACAGTGTGGGTGTGATAATTTTACGGTCAACTTTTTATGCCTGTTGTCAGGAGCCGTTAATGTTTGGAGACAAAACATTAAGATAATTGTAAAAACTTAAGACCCACAGTACAGTGATCCACATACAATTGTATATCTTTGTAATATCGTACAGTGTAATTTAGCTACTTTGATCGTCTTTTGTTCTTTGTCACGGAATGCTTATATTGATCCAATTACTGCCGTAGAGGAAAGAAACCTCTCACAAGTCTAATACATATACGACATGGACAGCTTGCGATGAGTATCTTCGGCCGGTTGATCTGTAGACGAGTTTAATCAGGCATGGCGACAGTCGCTTACACGAAAAAGAAACCAAGTTTCTGTGAAGGCAGAAGGAAAGAGTGCATCATAAATGAGTCAGTACAAAAGCCAACGAAATGATTTGGGTCCTGATCTAAAGGATGTTATGAATCATAAAATGAATGAATGAATAAATAAATAAATAAATTTAACGGAATTTAGGAATAGTGTCGAGGATCTAGGAGTTCAATCACGGTTCTGCCGGCGGCAATTAAAAAATCCGAGTGCTTAGTTCCTTTCAGTTCTCTCTCACTTTAACCTGTTCCAGGAGTTCAGATTGTAGAGGGCGGCGGTCAGTGGGGAGCCAGTTAAATTGTACCCCTCTAGTCTCCCGTCTTTTTTTTTTCTTCGTGAATTTTTCTCCCACGCTCTACTATCTGAACGCCTGGAAAAGGCTATCTCTTCCTTTTCTCGATGATTTCATATTATCGACCATTATTCAGAATAACGCATAATTTACAATCATTATGGCCTCACATCAGGCATTGGTCTCTACTTAACTTGGCCTAGATGACTGTTTTTTCGAAGAGTCCGCTTTTGCCGGAGTAAACCCAGTGCCCTGGCCAGAAAGCGGAATGACGTAGTCAGGATCGGTGACTGAGTTTGACATCAAACCAGGCCGGCTATAAAATATGCGCAGGTAGTGTATTTAGGAAAGGGAACATGTGCTTTAATTTATTTCACATCTTATTTTAGATTCTGAGGGATTCCATCTCCTAACCTGCTGAACCGCTAGCAAACATACAAGCGCGCGGATCGCGCGCAAGCCTTTCCCCCCGGCCTAATGTTACCCATCCATCCCGACCCATCTCGAATATCAGCTGTTTTGATATTTTCACTCATGATCAGTAATGATCTTGTTGAGCTCTGACGTCCGTTTATGCAGTCACTCCTGCACTGTTAGATAAAGTGCATAATCAGCCGCTGTTCAAAATCAAGAGAAAAGATATACTGTTCTAGCATACAGTAAATCTTTTCCCTTGATTTTGAACAGCGACTGATTATGCACTTTATTTAACAGTGCAGGGGCCCGTTTCTCGAAAGTCCCGGTAACTATTCGGGCCCGAAATCAAATATTCAAATTGAAATATAAAGAATAAGAGCGCGGGTCCTGGCTAGCAAACTACTCCATTTTGTTTCATTAACTGATAGTTTTATCATGTTAGATGCAAAACTATTGAAACCTCGATCTTTAATGTAAACGGGAACAGCTTACCGAGCCTGTTAATTATCGGGACTTTCGACAAACGGCCCCCAGGAGTGACTGCATAAACGGACGTCAGCTAGAGCTCAAAAAAGATCATTACTGAGTGAAAATATCAAACTTATCAGTAATCGAAACACCTATCCATGAAATATCAGTCTTCATTCATTTGCCACACTCCGATATATTTCGTTTGGCTCACGGATTGATCAACCGTTGAGCAAAATAATTACTCGGCCTCGAGGTTTTAACTGACTGGATAATTTTGTACATCAAGCACAGTCGGTACAGAATGTCAGGCGATCGTTGATACTTTCTCACGCGGGCACACGATGTAAACAGGCTTACCAAGACTACCAGTACTCTGGGTAAACACTTTACAACGTAAAATCACTTAACTGCATTACATATTCCATTCTTTTTTCAAACTTTATTGTACTAAATCGCTAATCTAATCACCAATCACAGATCGATCGACAATAGAGTCATGTCTAATTTTAGCAATGACTTCTTGCAGAAAGAAGCTGTTATGAAGTCAGTCTTACTGGGGGGATTCCCCGATAAGCCATAATTTTTTTTCTTGTGCACAAAACGTTTTTGCACGTTGCTTCTGCTTTTGGTAAGTGATTTTTTCGCAAATTCTTTCAAAAGAAGAGCAAGTTATGGTGTCTTCTTCAACGCCATCGTATTTCTTTTGCTTCAAAATAATCAGGCGAATATAATCACATGGGATAAGTGGATCAAATATTCCAAAAAAAATAAATAGATAATTAGATGTAAATAAAAACCAATAGTGTAAAATAAACTGACGGATTGTTATTTACTGCCTCGCAAATTTATAATGCAAAATATGGGAGGAAATCCAAATTTGCCGACTTGTTGTCAGGACGACAAAGCTCTATGTCAACTTATCAAGATACCGCAAGACCTTTGTACCAATCAAACATCTGATATCAGGCACGTGATGAAATGCAACCGCGCCCGGTGTGTTGGTTTCAACCATTTTGAAGTGCAAGACATTTCAGATGAAGCCTGATTGTTTATGCGCCACGGTTGCAACCGAGTGCAGCGAATTTGGACCGTCTGCGTCTCCGAGGCTTGAACTTTAAACGGTTTAAGGTCCTTGAAAGTCAGCTAAATATCTGTCCTGCTTGTGATGAGCGTATGCAAATGCCTAGCGTAACGCGATTGCAAAACGAAGAAATGATGGAATCGCTCAATAACATTCATAATTCTTCGTTGACCAAACTTTTGACCGGAGAATTTTGCACTGCTTTGTATGACTACGAAGCGGCAGACGACGACGAACTAACATTTAGTTCAAGCGATCGGATTGAAATTCTATCGAAAGAATCCGAAGTTAGCGGCGACGAAGGATGGTGGGTTGGGCGAGTTGAAGGACAACCAAGAATTGGTTTGTTTCCGTCGAATTATATCACGACTTTTACAGATAATGGCCAGCGAAGTAGTTTAAGCGAACCTCTGGAGATAGATTTCCAAGAAATCGACCTGATCGATGTGATCGGCGTCGGGGCCTTCGGTAAAGTTTATCGAGCGGTTTGGCGAGAGGAAGAAGTTGCCGTGAAAGTTGCCCGCACAGAAAACTATCAAGACTACACCGAGATCGTGGAAGATGTCAAAAAAGAAGCGAAATTGTTTTCTATTTTCAGGCATCGTAATATTGTGGGCTTATTTGGTGTTTGTTTGAAGGAACCCAATTTGTGTTTGGTCCTCGAATACGCTCGCGGTGGTGCACTGTCTCGAGTGTTGAGCACTCACGGCCGCACTATACCTCCATCAGTATTATTAGACTGGGCTATCCAGATTGCTCGTGGGATGTATTACCTACATAATGAAGCACCTTTGAGTATTATACATCGGGATCTCAAGTCTGGCAATAGTGAGTACTGCGATCTTTTTTTATTTTGGTTTTGTAGTGTAGTGAAATTAACTGTGTTTTCGTATCGGCGCTTTCCGCACCGTGGACAGAAAGGCGATTGTTTTGCACGAACGGACATTATCATTACCATTATAAATTTTTCATGCATATTAGGTTTTAATGATACCAAGGGCCTTTGGAAATTGTTTCGACCAGTTCGATGATCTCTTTTTTGTCCTATCGGGAATTAAAAATAGCGTTCTAAACAGTTCCTTTCAATGTCGGGGAATTTCCACTGTTTGTCCGTGACGATGTCTTTTGTTTTTGAATACTGTTTGCCTCCTGGAAACAAAAATATTGCATAAATATATTTGGAGGTTTCGTTCTGGTAATACGTGAATCACGATAACTTGCAAAGGAAATTTCAACTGCTTTTTTTCTTCCTAGACAACTGTAGACAGGAAGTGAAAAAATTAATCTGGTTATATGTGATAAAAATGTGTTCCATTACTGTTACACATTAAAATAGTTTTAAACATATTTACACACTGTTTGCACTTGCTGTCATCTAAATTTAAACTTTTTATCGTGTTATGAAGGATAAATGCGACTGCCATTTTAAAATAACAACCTTTGTATTGTGTTAAATATCTGAGCAAAAGACACGAAATGTTTCATACTCCGAAAAGGACAGTCAATTTTTTGGCTTGAAATTGGGGCCTTCCAGAAGGCACTAAAGTTATTAATTCTAGACACGTTTTTTTAAGAAGGCGATATAATTTATCGTTATAGCTGGGTGCTATGTTATGAAGATCATGTACACTGACATTCGACCCAAGGTTACTTTGGTGGCACAATGCATAATGCAATTACCACTTCAAAGATTTTTAACCCTGCATTTCTGCATTACTTCTGATTTCCGACTTCTCTGTACATCAAGATTGTACCTTTTAGCCTTCATGTTTGTCTTATCTTGGGTCATGGTACAGAACTGTTTTCCTCACATGTAGAAACTGTTCATGTTTTTTGCTTACTTGCCAGCACTCGCTTTACCTTGTGGGGTCTAGTTCATATTAATGTTGCCAAATTCACGTCAGCTTTGATTGCATCAAAATAAATGAATTACGTCTTATTTTATGAGAGTGACATGTTTGTTTTTCTTTGCAAGAAAGTTGGATAAACCTGATATGAATACAGAAAAACTAGAGGATTAATGATTGAAATGTTAAGCTGCTTGCATTGGTATGGTGTCATGCATAAGTTATAGCAATTGAAAATGGATTTTAAGTATGGAGTTAATCCCAGCAATAGTAATAATTATTGTCAACAGTTATTCACACAAACCTTAAAACTCATATTCCTCAGGAAATCTCTCATATGGTGACAGGCGTTCATTTTTCTGTGGTGTGATTTGTAACTTAATACGTACTTATTTTAGTGACCTAAAAAAATCACAGTTGACGATGCCAAGGAAATTGGCACTGAAAAAGGGAATTTTGTGTACTTTAGTCCTTTCATAGTGATAGTGTGTTCAGTACTATTTTCTCAGTGGGTCAATCAAAGGTATGGGTTTTATTTATGACCTATTTTGTTAGTAGATCAACCAAGCTTTACTCTAGTTAAGTGGTTAAAACGTGCACTGTTTTTCTGAGGAAAAGATTCATGTCTTTGAATCGGCCTTCTAATTTGAAGACAGAATCCAATACATCTACTCTTATTTATTATAGGCTTATGATCTTCCCTGTACTGAATAACTTTCAACATATAACATTAATATTTTTGCATGTGTTTTGGTGTGGCCAAGTCTGCACGCATTATACATTAAAAAGGGTCGCTTTCATTCAACCCAAAATTCCGGAAATTTTGGCAGGTACATCAAATTAATGGAATGGACCATTTCAGTTTGGTCTGACTGGAATATTCGGGACCAGCTTTGAAGGTGGTCCACTTTGACCTGGTCTGGTCATTTTGGTCGGTCAGACCAAAATGCCCCTTTCAATTTGACAAAATTGTTGACACCCCAGTACCGCTCTTTTGTATCCTGCTTACAGGAGCAATAACCAAACATACGGTGGCTTGAGTCAGGTCTGTGCAACTGGAATATACCATTCGATTGGGCACGTGGAATTTCCGAAATGTCAAACTGGAATTTTTGTTGATTGGAAAGCACCTATGGTCTGCAGTCAACTCTGTCTTAACAAGCACACCTATAAGGTGGCCACCATACTCCCTTTCTTTGACTCTTTATAAGACAGACACTTAATACTGGTCCCAAAGTTGTCTGTGTTAGAAACAGTTGACTGTATGTTGTGTATGAGGCAATGTTTTGGTGTTTCTAGAGTAGGTTAGGAGTAGAACACTTAAAGTCATTAGGTTTACATCAACATTACAATGATTCAGAAGCTTTGCATGATTTTTTCAAAGCTACATGTAAATGACTTTAGTTTGTAGAGATTTGGTGAAGATTATGCAAATTTTAATAATAATAATAATAATAATAATAGTAACAAGATTATTATTTTGAGATTTTGTTATACAGATTATTAAATCAGATGTGATTCAAGAAAAGGGCTTTTGATACCCTAAACAGGTGTTACTTTGCTGAGTTATTGCACAAAGTGACGTCTTTGTATAATATTAAAAGCCCTGTGATACTGGATCTATTACTCTGAAACCACCACAATCAGTAGTACCTATAAGTATTGAATAATCTCTCCTCTGTCAAGTTTGACACAAGTGCATGGTCTATTTTACTGTTCTATTTCCACCTCAGCTAGCTATTATTATTATTATTATTATCATTATGAGCTCCCTTGGTGTTTTCTCCGACAAATGCTTCACGTTCTTAGACATGATGAATGACATTGGCATTGACAAAAAGCCGCAACATTATATAATAAAAAAAATGGTAAATATAGCCATTAGATCAACATATTTCATCTTTTGTTGTAGAAATAGGAATTGGGATAGCCCAGACTAAATGCAATTTTGATTTTTTTTAAGTTCATTTTTTAATTTATTGTTATTATTTTTTTGATAATTCAATCTCAAGCAGCCAATTGTAAATTACCTATACGTAGCAAGATTTACAATTTATTGTACTTTCAAAAACAGAAATAAAGTTTCCATTGCTATTATTATTTATAAATACAGTTCCATCCTCTGTCTTGCCTTTGATAGCCTCCATTCAATTCATGATTATAGATTTTTATTTCTTTTATTTAAAAAACTGGTCACCCAAGGTCATCCCTTGTCATTCCTCACCTGACAATTTTATTGCATCAGAACATTTCTCGAATAAAGCACATGACAATAGCTAGGGTTTAAACACTGTACTTTCATTACCTAAAAATACCACCAATTACATCAAATCTTTTGTCTTCCTTAATTTCATTTTGTTAGAATTAATATCATAAAACAAAGAGAATATTATAACTGGTTATGGCTGTACAGTGTCTCGGCAGTTCAAGTGTGCCAAGCAATAATACTGCCAAAGAGGTTTGAGGTGGTTTGTGTCACCTTAGGATACCATGTACAAATTCGAAAGTTAGAAGTGCATTTCGTGTCCTGGTTCACTGTTATTGAACAGTGGTTTTGACAACCGGTGTAAGGTCAAATTTTCGTCTGAATTCTGCTCTCAGTTTTAAAATTGAAACAAATGAGTAAATAAGTTTTTGATTCATTAGCTACTTAGTAGTTCCTGGGGTAATTGTTTTGCCTACAGTATCACATCTGCTGTACACACTTAACTCTATTTCTTAACCATTCTTAAGTTACAGATCATCATTTCATACAGTTTGTGCCAACAGAACACTTGCTATTACCATTGTTTTTTTTTCATATTACCATTGAATAAAAATAATTAAAGCACGTATTATTTGGTATGTAGACAAATGTCATGTTGTGGCTCAATTTTATCCTTGGTTTAAATTTTGTCTTCCCTTGGTTTCCAGCTCATTATCATACATTACCATACCCAAAAATGAAGGGATGCAAACAAAATTAAAACAAAAGATAAATTTTAGCCAAGAGATGGACTTTTAACTTTATATGTACGCGGTAGTGTATTGGTTTGCCTCTTGCTTGTAGGGTTTTTTTAATCATAGTATTTTAAATTTGGTTATTAATTAATGATTATTTTAATGTGCCTTCACTGATAACAAAGCATTTTTTCCAATTTATTGGAAAGTTACTGTAGCAAGGCTGTGCACTAAGAAAACTTAAAGAGAGCCCTGTACTTTGAACCTGTGAAATCCAGGGTGCTCAGCATAGGATTTTTGTGGCAAAACTAGGATTTTCCTGGCACCTAGGAGCAAAAGTTAGATGCTAGAGCCCACCAGGAGATGCTAAAGTACAGCCTTATTATCCTTGGTTTGAGTTCTATTTTTCCTTTCTTTCTATCTTATTGTCATTCATTAGCGTTTTGGAGTCCATTTGCATTACAGGTTTTGCGACAGAGAAACTCAATAGCTTTCTGGGTTTTCTCTCTTCCCATGGTGACCTTCTCTGTGGTGTCCCTCATTTCCTTTGTTTAAGTGTTGTTTATTGTCACCCAAGGAAACTAGCTTGCATCACAGATGTAATGTAACCCCCAGTTAGTAACATCTGTGAAGCAGAGGTGATGTCCTTGTTCTGGACCTCCAACAGACTCAACAAATTACTGGAAATGCATTTTGAATTTCCCTTCAACCCAATTGGCAATTTGACTATGGCTTTTATAACAGGTGTACTCAAATCCAGGTACACAGGTTGGGGCCCAGAACAAGGATTTTGGCGCTGTTTCGCAGATGGACTTAACCAGAACTCAGTTTCAATCTGTGGTGCAGGCTAAAGAAAACTAGCTACAATGTGAAGAAATGACATTATTAGTCCATTTTTATTGCAAGCATTTTACTTTCTGGAGCAAATTTATTTTCCCCTTGTTCTAGAATTAGAACAGCATGTCAATCAAAAGGAAATTCTGGATGTCCAGAATACACCCTAAGAAACTTTGATTCATGTCCAATCCACATCAATTATGGGGAGCAAGGGATGGCCCAGTTGTGAGAGCAGCGCTTGCCTCCCACCAGTGTGGCCTGAGTTCAAATTCTGGCATCAATGCCATTTGTGGGTTTAGTTTGTTGTTGGTTCTCTCCCTTGCTCCGAGAGGTTTTTTTTGCGGGTACTCCAGTTTTCCCCTCTCCTCAAAAACCAACATTTCCAAATTCCAATTCGACCAGGAATCAGGTAGATGAAGAACCACTTTGTGGATGTGCTACCTCCAAATCATCATCATTATCATTATTATTATAATTATTACTAATTGCTTGGAGCTGTAATCAGTAATTTTACATTTCCCAGTTTGTACAGTACTCACATAAAATTGCCATTTTTCCTTTTTTTCAGTTTTGCTTCTAAATAAAATTGAGGATGGAAATTTTGAAAATGTATTAAAAATAACAGATTTTGGACTAGCCAGAGAAATAGTTACGACAACGAGAATGAGTGCAGCTGGAACTTATGCTTGGATGGCACCAGAGGTCATAAGAACAAATACATTCTCCAAAGGTAGTGATGTTTGGAGGTAAGTACTAGAACTATATGTCATTTACAGTGCAATGATCTCAATTGGGGCCACTAACAAGCTAAAACTTAAACAAATTTCATTTTTTGGTGGCCAACAAACTAACAAAGTCAGACCCTTTAGTTTTGAACAGGACTTGCGATTGTCTGATTAATGCTGGGTGGCCCCAGTGGAGTTCATATACTGTAACGCCTAATAGCCAACCATCTGAGCTAATCAGATTGTTCCAACTGACTATTCGTCAGTAAAATGTGCGTTGTATAGCAATGAAGGTGTTTATAACAATGTTTGATAGTGTGCATCTACTTGCGAACTCTGACAATGATATTCTGTAATGGAGGCTTTTATTAACTGTTTGCCCCTGATAGACACAGCAAGGCTGTGCTCTAGCAGTGCATGGTGGCCTCTGGGGCCTAACTTTTGCTCTTGGGTCTTGGGGGACTAGAAAGTCTTCCTTCTTTCACAAGATCATATGTTGGGCACCCTAGATTTTACAGGCTCAGAGAACTGGGCTCCCTTCAATGTTCCTTGAAGCACAGCCTTGCCCAGTGACATTATTTTACCCATCAATCCTGCTGTGTGTGTGTGAAGATAGCAGATTTTGTGAATTTAAGTCTACAAAAGAAAAATACTTGAAATGGCCCGTGATTTCTTGTCGAATTTTCCCTTTGGTTCATGAGCCAACACAAGGCAACTTGAAAGGAAATCTGTTTGTTGAACATAAGTCAGTTAGGGCTTTTTTTTCAGGAATTCACTCACGAATAAGTTGGTTTTGCCCTCTTTTGTGTCTTTCAAGTCAGTAAGAAAACATAGTAGAAGTGACTTCTAATCCCCTGTAAAATTCCCTGCTTTTATATTAGCAAACACAATACAATAATATTCAAAGGAGAATCTCTTACTTTATCAGAAGTCAGGAACACACTTACCAGCAAGTGTTGTCATATTTTATTTCAGTTTTGGTGTAGTATTATGGGAACTACTTACTGGACAAATTCCTTACAGAGATATAGAACCTCTTGCTGTAGCGTACGGTGTGGCTATGAACAGCTTAACATTACCCATACCAAGCACTTGTCCAGATTTCTTTAAAGAACTGATGAAAGGTATGGAGATTGGGTGTGTTTGTATGGGATCATCTTGATCAGGATTTATGATCCAAGGTGACGCAGATCATGACATCAATGTACATGAATAAGACCTTGTTGTGAATTAGGGGTACCTTTGATGCACCCTGATCCCAGTGATGTTTGATCATAGGTCTTGATCCAGGTCATCCCAGAAGAATGCACCCATGCATAGAGTACGTTTGTAATTCAGTAGGCCATTTTACAGTTGTGTGCTTAGTGCCCTGGCCTTTGAATAGAAACGAGGCTGACAGTGACATTGTTTTGTTACAAACGTTCCTGCTTTTCATGTCCAAATCATGGGATAGACCTATTCGGCTAACTCAATGTTGTACCCAATTCAAATCTCCCGGGGTTAAGATACTTTGTGTACTGTATTTCCATTATAATGTTGCATTCACATTTAAATGGTATGGAAATTCCTGACATAAATCATTTTATCCCCAAAGGGTTTGAATTGGGTACAACATTTAGTTGGCCCAATAGGTCTATTTTCATGGTTTAGGTTACCACCAGCCTCGCTTCTTTTCAAAGTCCAGGGCACTGAGCACACAACCGTAAAATGGCCTATTAGTTTTTAATTCAGGGATTGTGGTCAACTTGTTCTTACTTACACGTTCACCTCCCCATGAAAATTCAAATGGACACCAAGATTTGGTCCCTGGCATTCTTAAGTTGAAGGGTTTTCCCTTCGTATTTTCCTTTTGGAATCCCTAACACTCTTTTAACCAAATGTTGAGGTTCCCATGGGATAGTGAGGTTCCTAAATTCCAGGGAAAAGTAAATTAAAAAATTATTCAGCCAGTTTTGTATTAATGGTCACTTAAAACCTGAAAATGAGTTGGGTGGTTGAGGTATTTCTCAATAGTTCACGAAACCTGTGCTCGTAAAGATGCAATAGAAAATGGTACTAATTGTTTCAGTTCTAAACTATCATTAGTAAACTGCCACCTTAAACAATGTGGGTATGGGAGGACCCTTTCTCCTAACAGTTTTGCTTCCCTTTTATATCTCTAACAAATATTTGCATGTCAGGTAAAAACACAAGTTGTTATCTTTGACCCTCGAAGACAGCTGTCCATCTGTATAGTTTCAGTCCAGACTGTGTCTATTTTAGGAAAAGTTTACTAAATATAACAACTCCTTCACCTTCTCTTTAGATTGCTGGCAGCAGGATGCCCACAAAAGACCATCTTTTCAGGGAATTCTTGAAGATCTTGAAGAAATTTCTGATTCTTCATTTGCGCAAGATGATCAAGGTTCCTTCCGCACTTTACAGGATGGCTGGCAAACAGAAATAGAACAGATATTTGACGAGCTTCGGAAGAAGGAAAAGGTACACAATCATGGTTTTATAAATTTAATTAAATCTTCCTATAAAAAATTATCATCAGGTTGTTAGGAAATTGATGTTTTCACTAGAGATGCAAGCATAATGCAGGGACAAGCAACTGCAGAAGGAATTTGATCAAGTTCAAGAAAAGAAAAAAATAATGATTCTTGAGCTTATGCTTGCATCTTGGCCATTTGTTTTTGGAGAAATATTTTGAATAAATAATAAAGCTAACAATAATTTTCTTCTTTTATTATTATAATTATGTGCACGTAGTTTAAGCAACTTTGTACTAATTGCTATTGTACAACTAATGTATTATTGATATTGTACAACTATTGTATTATTGTACAACTAATGTATTATAGGAGGGAGTAAAAATAAAATAAATAAATAAAATTTGTAAGTTAGTGCTTGCATGGGTAGTGAAAACCAGGCAAAAAGTAAATATTGTGCAAGTGCAGATTATGCTTTTTTTCTTATCTGCCTTACCGATTTATTTATTTATTTATTTATTGCTGTAGCTAAAACTATTTGATCTAGATGCTGTTTGATATTTACTGTTCTCAGAATGAATATTATTTGAATCCTAAATTTGTTTGCACCTAAGGGATGTACCTGTGCATATTAATTACCATTAATGTCATTCTATACTAGATACTTACACATGTAGATTTGTGAAAAAGTAATAGTTTAGTAGAGTAAACTTCAGGTACATGCACAATTTTGTCATTTACTCAGTATGGGTTCGCATTCTATAAATAAATGTATTTCTTAAATTAGGAGCGTGGAATCATGCAGAAACAGTATAAAAACATACATAATAATACAAGCATGACATTTCACTGGTAAACATTTGCATAAAAAAAGTTTATGTCTAAGCTAAAAAGGTATAAAAATAAATATATGACTCTGCATACGAAACTTGTACCATTAAGGCTATTCTTTCTCATAAAAGCAAAATGTACAGGAGTGTCTTTAATATTTTTAATTTTATAATTCTTCTCAGAATGATCACAAGGCTGTGCTCTAGCATTACCTGATGGCTCCTGGTGCTTAACTTTTGCTCCTGGGCGACTAGAAAATTTTGGTTTTTTCATAGAAATAATTTGCTAGGTACCCTGGATTTCATAACATGTTTTCTGTTAGAGCACAGCCTAGTGTTGTCAAGCAGGCATTTGGTTTAGTGTATACTTCAACATTTGTATTGCATAAGTATTGCATAAGTATTGCATAAGGATTGCATAATTTTTGTGGCCTTGCATTAGCATTTTGTACCTCAAATGCATCATTTTCTTTGGCTTAATTCTCATAGGCAATAGCTCTGAATAAATGAGCATGCATAAATTTCTACAGTTTTTGTACAATTATTTTGTTATTTTTTTGCAGGAGTTGTCATCCCGAGAGGATGAACTAAGACAAATAAAAGAGGCCCAAGATGTGCATGCCGAGAGCTTGAAAAAAAGGGAAGAAGAACTCGCTCAAAGGGAAATGCTTCTTCTTGGTCGAGAGATTAGCATGCTTATATATGTATGATTATTTATTTATTTATATTAATACTCTCTGAGGATGTCATAACTGCTAACTCTTTCACTCATGAAAAGACTAATTTCATGTCATGAAATATTCATTTGATTCACTGGCTGACTATTTGACGCTGCATCCATTGTGTTGGTGTCCCAAAATAATGCTGTTGAATTTCAACCTTTTCCTCATGTAAAAATTTTCTTTTTTTCCAATAAATTTGCATAGCTAGTGGTCATGTGAGTGAAAAGGCTCTTTACGTTTTTATCCAGACTCAAAAATACAGCATAATATATAGTACTATTCACTGAAAATTGTACCACGTACTTTAAAGTTGCAACAATTCTAGGACATGTCATCATACTTTGCTCAAATGATGACGGAGTTTTTTTGTCCAAAGATGAGTTTTAAGTGTGTTCATGAAAATAGTATTGCGATTTATCTTCTTGTTCAAATGGATTTTCTATAACTTGTGTTAATTGTATTCTTTTATATTGCTTTTCAGCAACAAAAGCTTCAGAAACCATCCCCCAAGAAGCGCAAAGGACATTTCTTCAAACTTAGGTTTGGAAGTGGGCGAAAGATCAGTGCTCCTACAGGTGTGCATTAAACTTTACTCTCTCGGAAATAAAATTTCCATCTTACTTTTGAACCGTTGTTAGAAGAAATGATTAGATCAAAGGAGAGTGATGTTTTTTAACTCAGGAAAAATCTGAGTTCTCCCAGCAGGACTCGAATCTGTGACCTTCAGGTTATAGGTCCAGATGCTCTACCATAAAGCTACACAAGATTTGGCCATTAAACCAGGTTCATGTAAAAAACATCCCGCCTACTGCTATGATTGAAATGTTGATAGGTGACATATTTGTTGTGATATGAATAGTAATATGGTGAATGAGTGAAAAATTATCTTTTCTTTCTTTCTCAGTCAGTGGTACAGGCAACTGTGAATGAAAGAAATATTGAAAATGTATTTTGGTTTTTGCCAGGGTTCCAGCACAGATTTACCATCACATCAGACATATTTGATTCCAACACATCTCTTGATGGGACAACAAGTGTTGGTCCCCCATCATCCCCTGCTGTTCATCAAAGATTCAGACTTCTCTCATGTAAGCATACTTGAATTATATTATTTTAGCCTTCATAACAAAAGTGATTTATGCTGGTATAAACTTGACTCTTGAGGTCCCAAGGGTGACCAACATCAGTTTTCTCCCACCATTTTCAATACACAACCAAGAGAAAAGGTTATGAGAATTTATGAAATAATCACCAAAGGGAAAGTGCGTTGATCTTTTATCAAATTCTCCCAAATTATTCTGTGAGAAAATGTATGGAAATCAGTTAGGAGAATTTAGCAATTAATGAATGAGGCTGAGTAGGATATGAAGAATTCAGCAGATCGAGGAGGGTGTTATCCACAGAGTAAAGTGTCTGCCATTTTAGTTTTCACAACGAAAACAACTCAATCTCGTCCCCAGGTCTTCTTGGTCAATGATGCATTAACCTGGAGAAGGCTGCATTTTTGACGTCATTTCCTCGTTAAACACAAAATTCTTCCAAATTTGGTCATCAGTAACTGGTTATGGTGAATTTTGCGTGTGCTTTTAGCCAATCAGAATTAGGGAAATATTTTGAGTGAATAATAACAGGGCTTAAAGGGTGGCATCACGAAATGTTCCCTGCTAGTAAAGGTGACCTCTGCTAGCAAGGAACGCTAAGGGTTGTTTTTCTGAGGCTACCTGATGCAATTAACGACCGTAGACTGCCTTGTGTTGATTGTTGTTGAACTTAGTGTTACTCTTAATTCTTAACAGTTGATGGCAATGGTGAAGTACCAGAGGGGGTCCCCATTAGCCCTCCGGAGAAAAACAAGAAAGTTCGGACCTGGGGCCCTAGTTCCGTTCACCAGCGAGACAGAGAAAAGAGTAGACCGCGAGTCAAGGCAAAGGATCGCTTTATGGCTGAAAGGTGCAACTCAGTGCCAAATTTGGGAACACAGGTTATCCAACCTCCAGGTAATACTGTTGTTAAACTTCAGCACTATGAAATAAATTGAAGTGGGTGGTGGGGGGAGGGGGCAGAGAGTCATATAGACCATAGAGTTATTAGGGTTTGTTAACACGAGGACAACACGATTTGCACTTGAAAAGCAGAAAAGAAGGTTTGTCACCTACAGCTTCGCTTCTATTCAAAGGCCAGGGCACTGAGCACACAACTGTATAATGGCTCAGAGGTCTAGGGCACAGTGCTTCCCGTTCAAGAGTAGAGCACCCTCCCACCTCCTTTCTTACGGCCTTGAACGGTGAACGGAGAACCAGGTCATTTTACAGTGGCGTCTTCCTGCCTATTGGAAGTGGTACACTAGAGTTACAAAATTTTGAACTTACAGAGTTGGTGCTTTTTCCAACCGTCATAAGAAGCAACTTTCCTAGCAGAGAATTTCTGAGAAGGGTCTTTAATCTTTAAGTTGACGATTCGATTGGAGTAGAATTTCAACGACACTTTGTAGCCTGTGTGGCAGGCGTTCAAAGGAGAAATGGATGGTGGAATTCGGGCGCGCAAGGCCAGGACTTACTTAGGGACCCGTCCCCTAAGATAAAATAGGGAGCTTAAGATGAGAGGATGTCGACGGCAGTGAAAACGTCGCTTAAAAAGTGAATTCAAGTTTTAAAATCTTCATCGGGATTATACCAATATACCTACTTTGCCAATTGTAAGCAAACTCTCTCAGAGTTGAATTCCTAAGAACCATATGCAAGTCCATAAAGTGCAAGAAAATTTTTTCGTCGCTTGTTTACGTCCTCCATAAAATGTGAAGTTAGGCATTTTCACGTTGTAGTCGTGCATTGACGGCAAAGAACTGTACAAAAAAGAGTGATGCATGTGCAAAGTTGTTGTTTTGCGGCTCATTAAGAACCTATTGCTTTTTTGACGTTCTCGTGGCCATCGCTGTCGTCGCATCTTAACGTCTTATAGCAAAGTTCCAAGTTGAATATTTTATGTTTAGACTGTTTAGGCAAACGTCTGCTAACGACCACCTCGTTACAGCGGCCTCTTTCCTCTATCCCCACGGTGTCGATGTTTTGACTGTATTACTTTATCCGGTTTTGTAAGATATAATTTTCTGTCCATTTAGGTGTCCCAGGTAAACACACAACTTCCGAAAGTAATGCTGTGACTAGTCCTAAGGCATCGACAAAAGGGAAGTGTAAGCACCGCTGCGAGGCAGCTGTTTGTAGTGTAGGCATCATGGCGGCCGTTGTAGCTTTAGGGGCAGACTTGGGTAAGTGCGCGAAGGATTTACGACCGGAACTGATGAGATTATCGTCAAAATCAGACAAGCATAAATCGCCAAATTCACGACGTCGAAACGAAGTCGGCGGAAATCGTCGATCGTGGTTCGGTAGTTCAATTTCAACTGACGATTCGGTGTTCAGCCCTAACCACACCCCATCCACGACAAGTCCTCGGGCCGATCAGGACATTACTGGCTTTGGCCCGAATAAGCGGCCACTGTCGACTCCAGTTCTATTGAAGGCGACTTTCTATCGCGGAGAGAGTCAACGGCCGACCACATTCGTGGAGCCGAACTGTAACCGACGTCGATCTTCGTCGACTTTGAGTCCCGACTCACCCGATCCCCTAGATCAAGAACTCATCGACTTGAGATCTGAAAGGCGCGATCGGAGAGCAAGATCAGTGGACTCTTCGGAGCTCCGCAGAATCAACATTTCCACCGACAGTTTAACGAGCTCGTCGGATAACTTGTCGACAAATACGGTGGTGAACTGTAATCGTTATTCACAAGGTCTTACAGACCTGGACATTTATAAACTGCCTCCCCCACCTTTCTCTCCACGGGGGGCAAGCTCCCCGCGGGGGACAAGTTCTCCCAGGCCGGACTGTAATGCCATGGAACTTTCACCAACGAAGTTTAACTTTCCTGTCGGTGAACCTATTGGGGCGGCTCGCCCTCGTCCAAGACCCTGGCAGGATAGTTTAAGTCCTTCGCCGTCATCTTCGGATCAAAGTCCAACCAGCGAACAAGATAAATTGACTCTTTTGGACGTTCACATGGAAGGGCAGTCACACGACAAGACACAGCCGCTGCTTAAAGCGGAAACGGTGTTAAAAATGCCGACGTTTGAGGAACTTCAGAAAGAATTTGTTGGTAGCTGATCTTTCTTTTGTCAGTAGATTTCGTCGGGTGTTGCTGTTTTTTTTTGTAATTTTGTAATTTGCTAGATGAAACTCTTCGGTGTCACATTCAAATGCGAGCTGCTGAGCAGTATTTTCCTGTGGTGACGTTTGTTTTTCAGAATTTGACAAAATATGATTGGCGATCTTATTTTTTTAAAAAAGAAAAACGTTTTGTTCCTGTCCTTTCCTTTGAAGAGACAGATTTGAATTTAATTTGGATATTTTCGTCCAGAAAGTTGATTTTGTGAAAATGCTGAATAATACACGGCACCATGTGAAAGCAATGTTAAACATAATTCATTTGAATAAATACACTAAGGTTTCATTGACATATTCATCTGAGCGCCTGAAAAGCTTGGTCCCTCATTCGAATCCGGGAAAAACCAGAACCGTTAGTATTGGAATTTTCATAATCGAGGTTTATAGTCTTTTTCAACGATCACGACGTAGCTCATGTGCACCTTTGTCGACAATTTCTGTCTGCACTGTCGTATTGGTTATTATTATAATTATTTTTTTCGTTACATTATGAAATAGGTATTCCGATGTTTAGCGTGAGACTGGGTCCTTGTTGTGCCGAAGTGTACTGTGGGACTGTTGGTGAAACTATCGCTTCTTTGATAAGCTGTTACAAAGTTGCGCAAGAAACTGGATCAAAATTAGCCCCCCTAAACAGTCCCATGGTGCAATTTGTCCCTAAAACAGTTCCATGATGCAAGTCGTTTCCCCAAAACAGTCCCTTGGTGCAATTTGTTGCCGTAAACAGTCCCACGGTGCAATTCATTACCCTAAACAGACCCATGGTGCAATTCATCGCTTTTAACAGTCCCATGGTACATGGTCTCATCGTCACCTTAAACAGTGCCATAGTGCAAATCGTCGCCCTAAACAGTCCCATGATACAATTCGTCGCCCTTGACAGTCCCACAGTGCAGTTCGTCCCCCTAAACAGTCCCATGATGCAATTTGACACAACACTGACCCAGTTTCACGCGGACACTCAAAATGACCAATATCCACTGAAAGCCGTGTTTGTTTTTTCTGCTATGACGCTAGCATGCATTGCAGTGTATGTTTAGTTGAACGGGGCGCTTTTTGGGTGACTCGGACGGCATGCCGTGAAAATGTATTTTCATTACGAATGGAAACGCTGGACGTTTAAGAAACCATACAGTTGTTTCTTCAACGTAGTAGTGTTTCGAGGTTGAATTTAAAGTTGTTGTTTTGCGGTGTTTCTCTCGAGTGGAGATGGCATAGAGATTTACGGTCTGCTGTTGAGGTTAAGTGTATTGTCGACTCCTTTCGAAGTTTTTTTTTAAAACGCACGTCAGTGATTGCTAATAAGCGTAATTTTGCTTTTCCCCATTTTTAATACTTAAGGAAGAAGTAGTCTTTTACTCATTGGCATGACATGGTTACATGA
Source organism: Porites rus (assembly GCA_964035705.1). Lineage (NCBI taxonomy): Eukaryota > Metazoa > Cnidaria > Anthozoa > Scleractinia > Poritidae > Porites > Porites rus. The sequence goes on along the minus strand of OZ037998.1, from coordinate 30,113,270 downwards.
AAAGAACAGTTGCTTGGTAAATGATAATACTGACGTTCTGTTGGTAATTATTTGAATACATTTCGTTCTAATTTTAAGCAAAACTCGTATAGCCACTGTACTGACTAGTATTATTATCACAGTCTTAAACATCTTATCACGTAGCCACTCTTCAGGATTTCACTCACAGATCTGTATAACATGACAAATAACGTATTGTTCGTTAGCTTCCATTTTTATGGTCACACTTGAGATTTCGCTTATTAATCATCTCAAAGTTTAATTAGCTAGTTGCGTTACCAGCGCCGAGAAGTTCAACCTAGTAAATCAGAATTAACAACACCCGGTAAACTGATGAATCAAATTCACTTGCAAGATTCTCCACAATTTAATACTTTCATCCACAGACTGGAGGTTATTACCATCCCAAAATTCTAGGTTTATAATTGACCCCGACAATTCACAATTGATAGCATCAACACTTTCTCAGTAATTTTTCATCCTGTTTTAGTTTGCATTTCATGCAAAATTTTTAAAGATAGAGGATGCAAAGAATTCAGTTAATGTTGTTTAATTTCTACTTTTTTGACCTCTTAAAATCACGTGTAAGACATTCTCATGTAGTTTAACACGTTTGGGGCAAACGCAGTGGCAAGTTTACTCTGCATACTAAGACTGTGACTGTTCCGTTTGGTATATCAAGCGAATGTAACACACGCGACAAACAGCGACGTCGCCAAAGAACGTGATTGTCATTTTGTCCACTCGAGTCCGTTTACAAACGCACACGTTTACTTTTACGTCCAAACCGGGACGATACTTATCCTTTCACAAACTTATGCGCCATGAAGATCGTTCTACCTCGCCCCTAAGTGCGTATGGAAACATGGGAAGGTTTTTGGTTAACGCAAAGGACCATGGGAAGGGTCAGTCGAAAAATAAAGAGTCGCCGCTTCGCTCTTCTTCAAGGTGACTTGCGCGTTTCGAAAATTCGTTCCCAAGATTCCCCTTGATTCACAGTGCTCCTGGGTACAAGAGACCGTTTGCAATTACCTATTAACGGCGATCTTTATTGACATTGTTATGGTGTGGAGTTAAGTGGAAATCGTGTAAGTGTGTGTGCGGGTACAACCTTAGACGAACTCGCGTGGACATGGTGATGATAAGAGACTTCCTGAGATAAAATACTTCACAATCGTTGTATATTTTGTTAATTGCGCTATGTATAATTCATGAAGCGTGGTTTCTCCCGGTGAGAAATTTGTGAGGAAGTTATGAAAATTTTATTTGTATCGAAACAGACGTTTTTTTAAAGTATTTGAAGCAAAGGCTTCAGTCTCTTTCAGAAGGAAGAGGGGTGAATGATGATTAGTTGTGAAATGCCAAAACAAATAGACAAATAATATATAAATATATTTAGCACCAGAGGGATTCTAACATCCTTTGGACATTTATTAAAGAAATGAGAAAGAATTTGTTAGACATGGTGTTTTGAATCTTTTCGAAAGGGTCGTGATTAGGAACGACCTATTTCTCCACAGGGGTGTAAATTTTCTACGTTAATAGTGAGAAAAGACAGTGCACGGAGTGAAACGTCCCTAATTTTCAAACGCTGGCCGTTACAGAAGCATTGTTTCCATCATCAATCCTATTATTTGTGATTTGATCACTCTACCACGTATCATTAATTATGCGTTGTTGGGGTAAGCTAAAAAGCTTAAGAGCTCGAAGCGTTGTTGAGGTCAGTGCGTACTAGTCATGCGTGCAATTTTCATAATATGTGGAAGTGAAAGCCAGCCAGGCCTACAACTAGTCGAAAAGCTGACTGCGCCCCTAGCGGCCATAGACCTCCTTCATAATGGCGGCCTATTGATATATTCTCTATTAAATATAATAATTAGCCTCTGTGACCTCCACTGAAAGAGAAAATTCTTTTGTATTTTCCACATGCTAACGAGGTCGGAAAAGCTAATCATCTTACATATAAAAAGAATATATTAATAGGCCGGCATTATGTTGGTGTCCTTCCAAACCAGTCCCGTGGGAGTTGAACGTTTTTCTTATGTAAAAAATTTCTCATAATCCACTTAACTTTGCTTATTATTCATTCAAAATATTTCCCCAATTCTGATTGGCTGAAAGCACACGCATAAGTCACCATAACCAAATGTGAAAGAATTTTGTGTTTAACGAGGAAACGACGTCAAAAATGCAGCCTTCTACAGGTTAATGCACCGTTAACCGAGAAGGCAAGGGGACGAGATTGAGTTCTTTTCGTTGTAAAAACTAAAATGGCGGACACTTCACTCGTTTCAAGAGTAAGAACTACAGCTGGAACTAGGTTAAATAATGGCTAAAAACATTGCTAAAACAGCAAGAAGCCAACTCGGAGGGCGACATCTGCTATTTGGAGAATATTTGCGGAGCTGGACAAAGCTAAACGTGCACTATCGAAGATAAACTTAACATCGATGCAGGTAAGCTTGTTTTAGCTATGTTTTTAAACTAGAAATTTTTTTGAATGAATAATAAAACAATTATTGAATTCGGCTTTCGTACCATATGAAGAATTATGGAGATCTCGGAGGGTGTTATCCGCCTCGGCCTACGGCCTCGACGGATAACACCCCCCTCGATCTCCATAATTCTTCATAAGATACTCAGCTTCATAAATTGTTAAATAACTGCTGGTCTCGTGATTGAAAATTCTCTATAGGAAAATGCTCAGCTTTTTCCCTTGCATCAATATTTTTTTGGTTTTTTCCCCACCCCCCCCCCCCCTACCCAATCACTTTTCTAATGGTCCGTCCCTTAGCTTTATCAGATAAGATTGGAAAATTATGAGCAGTGTTATGTTAACATCAAAGTTGTTATAGCAACTTAATGACGTGATTACCTATTTTTCTATCAGAGGACAGCTATCTCAATGTTGCCTCAAAGTGTAAGCAAAATCTCGTCTTTTGAAAGTTCAAAGGACTTTTGTGGTCTATAGAGAGGAGAAGTCAAAACGTCACGTTGCCATGGTAGCAAAAATTGTGGATGACAACAAACCGAAAAATCACTTAAAAAGTCTATTCTCACTATTTTAAACTTCACCGATCTTGTTAAATTTTATTTAATTTGTCAAATCTTTGCGAAATTTTCTTTCGGACCGATCTATCGTTATCTAAAAGAAAGCGACAATTTTTTTAAGTGTTCCTACTCCATAAAGCGGGCTCTTGAAATTAGGGAGTTTCATGTCGTAGTGGTGCAACCACTGCAAAGAACTGTACAAAAAAGCGTGATGCACGTGCAAAGTTGTTGATTGTTCATATAAACATATTTTTTGCCGTTCTACTTGCCGTCGCCGTCGTCGTTGGTTTTGTTGTCATCTAGAAATAGTGCTACCATGGTAACGTGACGTCACACCTTTTCTCCATTAAGGTCAACACGTTTGGGCTACCAGGTCTCGCACGTGCTAGATAGCATAGTTAATTTATTCGAACTCATTTTTTAGGCAAAACGGGTTTTATTTGCACAGAAGACCTAACGGCGACAAAACCATCCGATTTTTATTTTTTAGTAATTAAATGGTGCAGTTGGGAGCCGTTCTTATATCAAATGCGTCGGCAAAATTTGCATGTAAATTAAAATGTTGATTTTTGGCACCCTTGCCTGACAAATAACCTTCCATGGCATCATAAATGTGGCGCCAAGTTTGATGGCGTGCGGCTTTATTCTACGAAGGAAAAAGTTTAACTGCAACAGTGAGGCGTACAAGCGTGTTCTTTCAATTCTAATGATTAACTTGCGTTCTGTTTGAAGAAGATCGACAACAATCTTTGAAGCTAAAATCCACTTTAACCCTATGTTTAATTAATTAGATCGGGTAGGGAGAGAAAACTAAAGATTGAATTTTATAGTGAACACAAGTAAGCTTTAACGTGTTCTTTGATTTTCGCTTCATTACAAGTCAAACATTCTTTTATGAAGAAACAATTTTGAACTTTGTTTAACTTAGCTTTTAAATGGCCTTTTTATGCTTTGGTGTGAATAGGGAATTCTTACTGACGAGGACGTAATGCTTTACAGCCTTGATGTCGACAAATTATTCACATTAAATTATCTTATGGCTGACTTTTAATTAAAGTAGAAAAGTCTTGACTTTATGTGTTCTCCGCAAAAAGCGACAAAGAAACGTCCCCCGAAGCTGTTAAGATGACCGCAGGTGCAGCGTTGGTTTGCTAGACCAAAACTTTAATTGTTTCTTTGTCGCTGCTGGAACTCCCTTAAGATAACAACTTTGAGGATAGTTTAACTTATACTTTTCTACACAAACAAAACAGTCATATTGACAAAACTTGTTGGTAAACGTACCTGGCTGAAATGATTGATATCATCAACTCTGCCCTCAACGTTCCGTTGATGCTAACATCTGTCATCGCCAACACGGTGGTATTGGTCGCCATATTGTCAACTCCCTCGCTTCGTTCATCATCCGCCATTGTTTTTCTTTGCAGCCTTGCTCTGTCAGATCTTCTTGTCGGGTTTATTGTCCAGCCACTGTCCATTGCAAAAGAACTCGTTAACCATGCTGACATTTCTTTACTGAAAAGAGCAACAAACATCTTCGCTACTTTTCTGGGTGGTGTGTCACTGTTCACTTCAACAGCAATAAGCGTCGATCGGTATTTGGCTCTTCGTCATCATATGCGATATCCAATTCTGGTAACCACTAAGAGAGCAATTTACACCTCAACAAGTCTCTGGATTTTCTGCATTCTGTTATCATTTATCGGTTTTTGCAACAAAACAACTTATTTTTGGGGCATAGCTGTCTCTATCCTTATTTGCGTCCTCATTTCTTCCTTTTCGTACGTAAGAATTTTTTCGTTTGTTCATATGCATCGGCTCCAGATTCAGTCTCAACAACAGAATGCGGAAAGTTTTAACGCTGAACATCATGTTCAAATGAAGAGATTGGTGAAATGCGTTATAAACACATTTTTGTTTTTCATCTGTATGATTGCGTGTTACACCCCTGTGTTAATATCGTCTGTCCTTGATGCTGTTTCGTCGGGGGAAATTTCAAGATCCTGGATTTTGGCTGATACTTTGGCGTATATGAACTCGTCCATTAATCCGTTCTTATACTGCTGGCGCTTACGCGAGCTTCGAAGAGCCTTTATAAAGACACTGCGAAAACTCAGTTCTTGCCATTAAATTCCAATAGTGAGTACTGCCACGTACCAAAATGAAAGAAATAAAAACAACTTGTTGAAACGTTAACCCCTTCGCTGCCAGAGTGTTTGATAGAGTTTTATAAGGTGACTCAACTTTTGAGTATGTGGACGAAATCCTATGATTTGACCATTCAAATGAAAGCTCTCTGCCTGAACTCAAACATGGTGCTATTTGTTGTCCAAAATTTTTACAAAATGAAATTTGGAAATCTGGTCGAAATTTGCCTTTGGCTAGATTTGGCAGTGAAAGGGTTAAAAGAAGGTATAAATGACACTGTAGATACTAAAGGAGGCACCTTAAAGGTAAACGTTAATGTTCGCCCGCATTATTATTATTATTAATGTTATTAATATTAATTATTATATTTATTATCATTATGAGGGATACTTTCCGGCAAGTGCTAACGGGGCCATTTGTTTACCTTTGTGGAATGTGCCTAATGTTCTTTGCGATTTGTTACATAATTTTAAAGTTTTAGAATTGATTTCGCTATAGACAAGCATGGCTAATAAATTTCACCCAAGTTTGAAACAACAACGTAGGCACATTTTAGGATTTCACTTTTATTAAACATGAATGGCAACACGACTTGAAGCATCGTTGGTAAATTGGAGCAAGGTAGTCCCTAAAACAAAACGGTGGCAAATTCGTTGCATTCTTCAGGAGAGTTGAGGGCTGGCTTATTGTAAATCGAGCTGCGAAGTACGCTGGTTCTGACATAACTCTCAAAAGGCATAAAGATAGTCTATAAAACAAAAGGCCCGCAAACGCGCTGCATTCCTCACGAGAATTGAGAGAGTTGTAGAATACTCACAAATAGACTCCATTGGTGTTAGTGGTGACAAGAAGGGTGTCCTTTGGTACCAATGGTAGGATTGGTACCAATAGAAAAGGATGTCATTCCAATGGTTCTACCTACCTCGACGTCAGCTGGCCCTTCTTCGGCCTTCCGCCTGGCCAACTCTAGTGCCATGGTCTTTCTCGCGTTTGCCGTACGTCGGTCGTAGGTCTTCTGGGCTTGCTGTCGAGAGTGTCGGGGGCAGGCGGCAAGGCCGTCTTTCATGCGGTCGTCGCTTTCGCTAAAGACAGAGGAAAAAACACAGACGGTTATCAGCGGTGTGGCCATAGTGTTTTAAAGCAACAGATTCCAAAAATTTATGGGAAACGGCGAAATCTCCATGCTGCCTCCTCCCCGGGCTCCGTCTGGTGACGTTACTGGCGGGTCTCAGAGACCTACGACCTTTATGGCGACGTGCAGTTCAATAGTGATGGTGACCTACCTCTGGGAATATGCCCAGGTTACGAAAGATGACGTTACTCCACCGCTTGCGACCTTGTTTCCGGTCAGGTGCTGAAACATTTTCTGAACGAGGAACGTGAGAACGGTGCACCTTTCGAATTCTGAAATGAAATAGGGGAGAATCGAAAATCAGAGCCCGTCACTTCATTTTTTACACCTCATTACTGTGACCTACAGTTCTCAAGAGTCCTGTTTGGCCTAAAAATTCGTAATCAAGTTTCAAGTGCTATTTCACCAAGCTGGACAATTTTGCTGAGCTACAGCTGCAAACATGGATACTTACCACAAACACGTAGTTGCTGGATAGCTGCGGGTTACGCACGCTTCTGAATTGTCATAAATACTGTTTGAACAGCCTGCAGAGTTCGTTGTCTACCTGCGGGGAGGAACAGAGAAAAATTACTTGAAGTCCTGTAATTTTAAGGGACTGTTTCACGATAATGCGCATGCGCGCCGTTTGTCTCTTCAGAATAAATTTGTTGGGTCAACACTAAGTTCGAAATCGCCATTACCGGTACAATCATTGAAAATCCTTCGTTTTATTCGGACATCCGTCGCTTTGGCTGGTCTAGTTATACTTCGGTAGTGGTGATTAACGTGTGGTTGTGTCGTTTGACTGGTTACGTTTTAAGAAGACGCAAAAATTAATGTTTTGATCATGGAGGTTCAGAAGAGCATCGTGGCCGTTCGGCAACAGGACGTTCTCAAGAGTCTCTGGAGATAGAGAAGCTTAGCCTATCGATCTGGTATGGTTCTAGGAGTAGTGTGTGGCATACGAAAAGAATACACGACACTTGGAAAGTGGTTAAAGGCACGAGTTCGTTCAACTTTGATTTGATTTGTGACTCCGACCTGTAGTTATACCGCAACAGGCCGCGCGATCTTCACCGATCTGGTACACTTGAAATGTTCCTTGTATCTTTGCTTTACGATCGTATATGTTTAAGAATTGATGTTTTTAAAATAAATTATTGCCTGAATGTTCTGTTTATAATCCAGTTTCTTTATGTGTGTTACTTGATAACATTTGTTTTGCGGAACACTGACCCGATGCAACGCGAATGAATTTGTTCATTTGCTGATAAGCAAGTGAAATTTATGCTCAATTAAGGATAATCTTTATACTCATACGTTGTGTGTTTTTGTCACCGGTCAGGCGCTATTTGTAGGTATTTCTGGGTTTATATGAGGCGAACTGAGAGAACAGTAATAAGATGTTTGTTTACAAATTTTGTTTGCCGATCGGTGACTGTTTTGTTAGCGTGGGTACGACCTCGTAAAAATACACGTTGGTAAATGTTTGTTTCAAAGCAGGACAGGGCTGTAAATCTTATTCTTATCGGCTGCAACATATATCTGAGGAGTAGCAAAGAATAAACTTGAATTATGGGGATAAATAAAATCAAACCAAATGCCCGGAAATACTCTCGCGTCGCGAACAATTAATTTGAATTTTGTAAATTTACTTGCGTGCATCTAACTTGCTTCCGATTGGTTGAAAAACAATTAGCTACTGTCAGAACTCACACATGCGCATTATCGTGAACCAGCCCCTTTAAATTACTTTTAATGGCAAATAATGTTATTTGACGGGAAAAGAGTCACCCCGTGGATCTGCTAAGTAGGCTGTTGCTATCATCGTTATTGATTCAGGACTAAGATTATTTTCTCATTTGGCCTGGCTGGGTACAAGGCAATTCCGATGGTCCATTGGTACTAATGGTACGATTGGTACCAATAAAAAATTATGTGATTCCAGTGGTTCTGTTGGTGAATATGCATCTCATTAAGGGGACTTAGATTATTTTCCCATGAGACCTAGCTGGATACAGGGCAATTCCGATGGTCCATTGGTACCAATGGTACGATTTGTACCAATAGAAAAGGATGTCATTCCAATGGTTCTATTGGTGATATGCATTGCATTAAGAGGACTTAGATTATTTTCCAAGTAGCCTGGCTGGGTAAGTAAAAGCGAACTTGCTTTCAAAGATGGCATATAGAACGAAGAATTCTTTTGACATGTTTGTATTTCGACCTCGCTATATTGTAACTGTTAGGAATTACTATTAGCGCTAGTTCGACGTCGCTTTGTAACTATTAGGGTGTTTCTGCTTTGTGAGAACGAAATTGCTTTGCGTGGTTGGCTTATAGAACGAGGAATATTCATACTAACTATTAGTGCGTTTTTACTTGGTATAAAAGCGAACTTGTTTTGCATAGATGGCTCATAGAACGAAGAACACACATGGAATGCTTTGTATTTCGAACTCGATATATTATAACTGTTAGTAATTACTATTAACGCTAGTTCGACCTCGCTTTGTAACTATTAGCGCGGTTCTACTTCGTGTGACAGCGAAATTGTTTTGCGTGGTTGCCCTGTACCCAGCTAGATCACATGACAAAATAATCTAATTCCCCTAATGAGATGTATATTCACCAGTAGAACCATTGGAATGACATCATTTTCTATTGGTACCAATCGTACCATTGGTATTGACGGACCATCAGAATTGCCCTGTATCCAGCCAGGTCATACGAGAAAATAATCTTAGTCCCCTTAATGAGATGCATATTCACCAATAGAACCATTGGAATGACATCCTTCTCTATTGGTACCAATCGTACCATTAGTACCAATGGACCATCGGAATTGCCCGGTATCCAGCCAGGTCACATGGGAAAATAAACTAAGTTCCCTTAATGAGATGCATATTCACCAATAGAACCACTGGAATTACATCCTTTTCTATTGGTACCAATCGTACCATTAGCACCAATGGACCATCCGTTTGACGAATCGTATCCGTTTGTGTATATTGGACATGTGTGAGAATTGAGGGCTGGCTTAGAGTAAATCGAGCTCCAAAGAACACGCCGGTTCTGGCAAAAATTTGAGCGTACAACCCTATTAATTACTTGGTCAGCAGCTGCTTTAGGCCCCGACAGCACAAATCCGGATACTTCTTTATACGAATCGGCCTAGCTTCCGTCCACGCGAAACCCTGCAGTGAATTTGCACACCGGAACCGCATATTTTAAAAACCGCCCTCCAGAAGTGTGGCCATTGTGCTCGATATACCTACAAAACCATTCAAAACGCGGTTTAAATATCTGGCTTGGGTGGCGCAAGCCTAATATCTAGTGATGGCTGCCAGGTGAATCCATACCGGATACGCGACACCGAATTCGTGTTGACGCAAATATCAAGCATGCGGTTTCAGCGTGTCGGGATTCTTGTGGACGTGGCCACAACGTAAAACAGAACACTTATAGCCCTTTTAAACAAGTAAATGTAAGCTTGCTCACCTGTTAGGTCCTCAGCAACAACTCAACAAACGCAAACCATAGTCCACAACGAACAGTTACACACTGGATCACCAGGCCTCGAAACACGAGGAGTAAATGCAAAACAGTGACGTCACTGCCCAAATATGGGGTTATTACTTACACCCATGGCTAAATATGGGAAAATAAGAGCGGGTAACAGAATTTGTGAAATTTTCCATTACATTGCGTGGCATTATGAATCTATCGCAGAGTCGGTCTCTCTTCTTAGCTCGGCTGCCTCGTTGAAACAAAATATGAAGGTTAATAAACGACAACGAGAACGGCAAACAGGAAAAAGGTTCATATTAGCAAAACAACTTTGCACGTGCATCACGCTTTTTTGTACATTTCTTAGCCGTCGTTGCACGACTTCAACGTGAAACTTCCCAATTTCACGTTTTATGGAGGATGTCAAGGGCGATCCCGCACCTATTTGAAAAATTGTTTTTGATTAGCATGGGAAAACAATAGGGATTGTCACATAACAATGCCTCTATCCCTTAAAACAATGGAAGTGCAGATTAAAGGGGACCGGTGAAATAAGAAGTTTAGAACGGTGCAGGTCTACTGGATGTCAAGGGCCTAACGTGAGATTTTCAAAGTGTACGCACGAGTAAAAAAGTTCGAGCGCCGATGGCGCTGCAAATTTTGAAGCCATGCTCCCTCAGAAAATTTTTTAATTGAGGGTCTAAGAGATGCCATTTCCTGCGTTCTCCGCAGGACATTTCCAGTAAAACAAATACGAAGGAAAATGCAGTAGTTAGTTTTTTATTTTACCCATCTCAAGTGTTATTGGTACTGATACAGAGTTTACGAGGGAGGAGGAAGGTAAAACAGAGACGCCATCAAGAAGTTGAGACTTCTGTTACAACCGCTACCAATATTAACGTTCTTGTGCTTGTGTGTCTCTTGTCTGTAACCCCGCTATAACGTTTCTTGCCGTTCGCTTTTGGACTAATAAAAGGGTTAAGGAAATACTAACACAGAGACACCAATATAATGTGAGAAATTTATCAGTCATGCCGTTTTAACGATAGAATGCTTTCCAGAAATAATAATAAAAAGTTTTCTCCTAATTTCAGCTATACATGTTCGCACGGGCGTATGTGCGTATATGGAAGCCACGCTCTTGCATAATGTGAATATTATAAGACAACGATTTTCTTTTTCTTTTTGTAAACGTAGATGAAGTCCTTTAGAATTCAACTCCAGATTCGCCAACATTTGAACAAGAGCGAAGAAGTTTGAAACAACGCGAATTCCCTTTTACGCAACGTTTTCGCCGCAGTCCTCGCCATACTTGCTTAAGCTAACTATTATCATTGCAAAAAAATATTGCAATCTTTACAAAACAGATACTTATAGTACTTACAAATATTAAACAAATAAACCGTGGTACCAATTAAACTCACCAATGCGCGCTGTCATATGCATTGCTACACATTTACATGAGAAAAGAAAAACTGTGCGGAGATGACAGAGAAGGTCCTAGCCTGCAAGCAAACCCTCTGGGTGCTCTTCCTTTTTCCTGCCCGCCGCCAGAGCGCAACGGAGAGCTTGCATGTAGGCTAAGAAGGTCCTATTATGGCAAATGAGGCTTGATTGAGAAGGCAGTGAGAGAAGGTTTGTACGGTTTGTACGGGGAGAGGAGAACGGAACAAGGTGCTTCAAAATAAAGTCTTTGAAAAGCTCCCACTTTTTGGTGGGGCTATTCCCAGGTTACCGTGTAGCATGAAAATTTTGCGGGTTCTAATTTTTGCGAATTTTGCGGATTGACCTCGATCCGCAAAAATTAGTTCCCGCAGAAAAAAAAGACCCGCTAAATAGAACGCCGCAAAAATTCACTCCCTTCAGTCAAATTAAAAACTCTGCTTTTAATGGGATAGGCTTTTGTTTTGTTTTGCTGTTGTTCAGTCCCTTTGTGCAGTGAGATATTACAGTGATTACCATATTATTCTTCATTAAATATGTAAGTAGAGTGAACTTTGACTCAACATACCGTAAAATAAAAGTTGAAAATACCATATTAAGGTTTCTTCCACTTAAATATTCTGCTACTTGAACAGAGAATCGCAAAAATTAGTTCCCACCAGAAATTTCAGTCATCTCGAACCGCAAAAATTTGTTCCCGCAAACCACAAAAAATCGCCAATCCACAAAATAAAACTCCCGCAAAATTTTCATGCTACACGGTATTCCTCCACTAGTAAATTGATTTGAGACACTGTGGAAAATCTTTTATCTTGGGAGAGGCTTTGTTATTTTTACACATCCACAAGCGTCGAAACACTTTTTACTGGCTCCCCTGCTGCGTACCAGGATTTGAGTACGTGCTATGATTGGTCTGTTAAGAAAAGTCATTCGATTGGTCCATCAGGGTGAAGGGAAATCCGAAAATTACTTCCGGTAATTCCTTGGGTTCGGTAAGTCCCTTGGGGCCCCAGAACAACGGATCTCGGCGTTGCTTCACAGATCGTCGTTACTGGCAGGGGACCAAGGTCGAGATTACGTCTGGAATTCAGGCGATCCTATCCCTGTCTCCATGAGCTTGCGGGGTGCTTTCAAAGGATCAAGTTCGAGGTTATACTTCGTTTTTCACACGGAAAACCACAAAAAGAAACAAAGCAATGCGATGGCACAAATGCAAAGACAAACATTCTCTTGTAGTGAATTGGCATTTTATTTTCCATGTTAAAAGTCATTCTATGAGATTCTGTCATTGTACTAAACATGCATATCCACGAAACCATAGCCCCAGACCTTCACAACCTAGAGGCGAGTTATTAACACTGTTGGTCTATGGTTAAATGCGTCTATTTCGAGCGATTGATAATTGAATTTTTTCTCGAAGACTTAGGACTATGATCTGCTTACCAAAAGAACTCGCCGATCGAACCAGTCCTTTAAAAAATGCAAGGTGTTTTTCGAGACTTTTCGCCTAAAGTCCTTTTTGTGCTCGGTGTCTTTGATTTGGCTGTAAAGTCTTAATGAATAATGAAATTCTCTTTAGGACTAAACTGGTCTAGCCGCCCCGTTCTACAAGTTAGCTTACCATGAGCACAGAAGAAAAGGACCATCTAGCGCAAAATTTAAGCGAAGTAAACGCTCTCAAAGCAGTATGGCTTAGAGAATTGTCACTAGGATCAGATTTCACTTGGGGGTAGTGGGTGAGGTGGCACACACTAAGGGGGGAAGGTAGGGGTGGACACCTGGAATGTCCAAATAAGGCATGATTTAGATTGAAACGAAAATTCCCTAATTGCTAAAACACATTAATTGTTAAATTTAAGAAATTTATGATAAATAATCTCTCTTTAAGTTAAAAATTTCAACAACAGGATTAAAAAGAGCGTTTGTCAAACTGTACATGTAAAGATAACTAAGACCTCTTTTAATATATTTTGTTGCTTTTTCTCCTCATTATAATACAAATTTTCTTAAGAGACCTAAAAAAATGTATTTTCTTCTTCAGAAAAAGAATTTTCTATTTAGGAAATGTTTATTTGCCATGTCATCTTTTGAAACTACAGAATAAAAAATACATTAAACAACAAAAAAAAAAGCCAAAATATTTACACAATGAACGCTGAAAATGATATACGACATTGAATGCAATATTATTGCTAAGATGCGATTAACGTTCAAAAACGAACGAACTGACTGGGTTTTGAAATTGACTATTTTCTCAGTTAATCTCACTTAGCTTCCCTATATGTGAGCAGGTCAGGTTAAAGACATTTTCTGATATCAACAAGGGGTATATATATCTAAGCTTACTTTTAATTACTGCATCTATTAGCCGAGATAGTACAGTCAACCTATATAGTTGGGCGATTTTCAGATGACTTTAAAAATATCTTAACCACTGATGAATACGCAATTTCCAAATTCGCCGGTAGGTCAAAAGAACACCAAGATCAATTCGTTTTTCCGTTATAAAATCACCCCAAAAAAGTACTGCTATTAAACAACCAGATTTCTATGGAAACCAATAGAAAACCGCTTGAAACTAAGCAAGTCAATTTCTCTCCCATGGCTCTTAAACTGTTTTTGGTTACGTTTTTAAGTCATTCGAAAATCGCTCGAGGAATACGTTTCTTGACATTATGCTGTCATTTAATCTACATAAATGCTTGGAACCTCTCTATAAGCTCCGTAGGCGGAATTTTCGTTTGTTCAAACAAGTGGCACTTATGTTTTGAGTCGCCAGTTACGATAGTAGAAAAAGCAAAGTATTCTGCGTTCTCAGGATGTGCCAGCACGTGGCTCACCGAATCGATGGGAAAAAACATCCCTTGTCCTCCACTCTCCGTGGCGTTCGTCATTTTCACCCCCTCCAGGGTCAGATTTAAAACGACCTCGTTCGATGATTTTGCCATGCCGAACTTTTTCAGCGACTTTGCTTGCTGTTTCTGGTACTGTTTCACGCACTCGCGCAAATGTTTTGGTCGAAGAGGTGGGTTGATGACTGTCGAACAGAGATACGTCACATCGCAACTATAGTCCTTCTCCTCTTCCACGATTTCCCAAGAGCTATCGATAACATCGTCCAAACCTGTCGAGCTTACCGACACTGTTATGGCATTGCTCGGGAGTCGTTTATCAGCGATATCCTCCACTTTTTGACTGTTGTCTTTCTTGGAAGTACCTCGAAGAAGATGCGGCATTGACGAGAATCGCCTCAGTTTTGAATGGCTGTTTTTCTTTGCTGGATCTTTTTCCTTGCTCTTAGGTTTCTCCTGCATTACATCTTTGTGCGTTTCTTCATGTTCCTTATTCTGCAACAACAACAACAACAAGATATTTTACGACCATGAATTTTACGGCGTAAAACAGTAGAAAGATGTGTTTCCAAGTGTGAGCAGCAAAGATGAAGTCACTGAACGATTGGCAATTTTGCGGGACACTGGTTTGTTGCTGTGTCGAATTGCACCATGGAACTGTTTTGCGGTAAGAATTTTGACTCAGTTTCCTGCGCGTGCGCAACTTTGTAATAGCCAATAAAAGAAGAGAAAGAGTCCCCAAAACAGCCCCATAGTGCAATTCGGCACAATACCGACCCAATCTCACGCGGATCCTTAATGTAGCTAATACTTCAACACGGGCCGAGGAACCTCGCTTTCCGAACATTCTGTTTACACGACCATTTCGTCAATACAAGTTCACGCCGTTTAAACGACCATATTCTTTCGGCTCAAATTGCAAAAACCCAGGTTGCTATAAATGCCAAAAACTTCATAATACGACTGCAATTTTATGGCCCTTAGGTGATCGCATTAACAGTTCAAAACTCAAATGTGACTCTGTAATTTCGAATGAAGATTTAGAAATTTCTACTGCGTTAAACTTGGAATAATTCGCCCATGACCTTATCAGAGAGGACCTAACAGCATTTTATGTTGATGAAGGGACGGATGGCTCCTGGCGTATGTTTACAAGTTTATAATTTGTCTTTCCTCATTTAAACTACAGTGAAACCACTGAAAACCTAGTATGATAAAAAGGACAAAAGAATGGCGCTATTAAATTCTAATCGGAAACGTACTATAGTTGGGAAATGATTAATCGATTTTTTTATTTTTTTATAGTAAGGAAAAACACTTGACTGGCTTGAACGTGCCGTATAAAAAAAATAAAGATCTTAGTTTTTTGACAAGGACTTCCTCCCTCTTGACCTGTCAGCAACCCCTCACGTAATTCCATGTTTTTCTTTTCTTTTTTTATTTCTGACAACGTACCAAGGATGTCCTGAGTGTTTACTCGCTCAAATATAATCAAAAGGGTGAGGAAAGGCTTGGTTGGAGCTCAGCAGGTCACCATTCTGGTGGCAAATAGTCAATGGCAGAAGGTGTGGTTACACTAGCCGTTTTACCCATAGGCAAATGGCTGTTAACCACGGGGAAGCAACTTCTTCTGTGTGAACGATTTCCCCAGGGGGAGCTTTTGGGAAAACGTCTAGTATAACCGCACCTGATTTCAAATTCAAAAGAGGGGAGGCGAGGGAGTTAAAAAATAGGTTTTACATACAGTCGAACCTTCATAGGCGACCATCCTCTAGTAAGTAGTAACACGCGACCACCTATCCACAACAGCAAAATCTTTCTTTATCACATTACTGTAGATGAAACCTCTCGTAAACGATCACCTCTCGAAAGCAACCGCGACTACTTCAGAGAGAATTTTTTGTAGAAAGAAATTAATTGTTTTTAACCTCTTGTAAGAGACCACTTGACGCATGGTCTGAAACGCTTTATGTTCGCTGTATCTGTCACGCTATTCACAGTATACGAAGAACTTTTAGTCAGAACACGGAGCTTTACACACCTTGCGAGTAGAGGTTTGTCTCTTGCATGGCTTTTAGCGTTTAAGAAGTCGCTCGTGTCGCTTGTCAGCCGCTTAGTTACGTTGCTTTATTTTATACTACGCGACTGACAAGCGACGCGAACGACTTCGTAATCACTAAAAGCCATGCAAGAGAGAAACACTGCTCGCAAGGTAAGCTTAACATATCGTACCTAAGAAATTGCATGCAGTAAATTCTCCTTCAAAAAGTATATAGACCATACATACCAAAGAACCGGAAGTGTCCAAAGAATTAGAAGGGGAAGACGAACCCTCCTGAGATCCACTGGAACAATCTGAACGGAAAGAAATGCGCCTGGATGAACGAATCGAGTCTCTGCGGTCAGAGTAAGTTGCCTGGCAACCAACCCGGATTGCCTCGGTTGCAGCCACAGACATCGTGATTCGGCTGCAGCGGAACACGTGACAAAACATCTTGGTTTTTTCGCCTTGTCGAGCCTCCGACACGACGTACCCGAAGAACCGAGTGTCCTGTTCGTAAACTCCGAGTAGAAGGATCCAAGGAATGGCATGTTTGTGGAGGATTTTATTGTCCTTAGCGTCGATGAGACGGATTTCTTCAGGTCGCACTTCAAGATAAATGTTTTTGAATTCTTTGGGGTGCGCTTTTTCCAAAAGCAAACTGATACTCTCGTTCATGAGGAGATACGTCTTCTTGATTTTTAAAGAACCCAGGTAAGAAATACCATTGAAGGTCGGCACGCCAAGCCAGCTTTCGGGACCTAATGTGGTAGAAACTGGAATAGTGAAGGCCTGTAAAAAATATGCAGTAAAGGTGAATTTTTAGGCCTAAAATTGTCAACTCGACTGGATAGCGTGACATCCCAGCAGTTATCGATTAAAAGTTACGAAATAAACACGCAAGCTGCACGTGGAGGGTCTTCACCTACCACTTACGGACTTCAAAGGTCAGAAATGGGAATGTTTAAAAATGGGAGGATTTGCTGAAAAACGGAAATCTTTTATATTACAGTTCAAAAGCATAAATCCATTAGGTATTTATTGGATTTCCAATTTCACCTTAAAATAACATAAGCCTTGGTATCTTTGTTATCGTGAACGTTTTGCACTTCCGATCCTGCTAGCTTTGGCGATTTCGGGAAAACTACTAGGAACATCGAACACCCCCTCGCCCCCTTCCATACACTTCCGATAGGCCGACGGACAAGAGCAGTCAACCAATCCAGTAGGAAGGCCAGTTGTCACGAGCTGATTTCGCAACCAGATTAATGAAAATTTCTTCGGTTTCAGTACAATTAAATATCATATAGAGATTGAAAAACTGCTTTAACAGCCCACGTTAGCTCTTAAAAAGCGTTGCTAATGAATAAGAGATATATTACACTCCTCGCTCCGTAAAACATTCTATCTTAACACTTCCCGTTAAGATGTCTAATGGGCAATTGAAAGCAACAACTCTTCGTGTACGTTACACTTAAATTTTTGGTACATTTCTTTGCTGTCCTTAACTACTACACCGGTTCTAATGCGACGTTTTTTATGAGTCTTTTCCATACAACAAAGAATTTTTTTTCGTGTTCATTCCTGACAACCTGATGAATTCAGCTCCACGAGAATTCTTTAGCGTTTGACAAATAAGCGTGATGAAGTTTTAAAAAACGTGATTTTTTTTGTGAGTGGCTTTTTCATCAAGTTGTGGTGTGCGGAAAGTGAAAGAACACAAAAAGGTAGAGATTTTTAGAACCTGTACGTGAATGCCGATAAACATGTTTACAAATAACTCAAATGGATCCGAAGAGGCAAGAGGATCAACGGAAGTCGATTGAGTTAATTGGAAAACTCAAAACACGTAAAAAGAGGAGCTTAAAAGAAAATAGTACTCAACGCAAGAGAAACTCTTGAAATTAGCCGCTTTTTCCAAAAGGACAGAAAATTCAATGAACTTTTCTTTATTTTGTCGAAATTCAAAGGAAATCTCATCGCCCTGACCTGAAAAGATTGTTATAAGGATCATGTATCATAACACAGCAATAACGTGCATTTTTGGGTCATTTATTTCGCGGGAAAAATTTGGCGCTTCTTTCGTCCATGAAAAACAGTGGATTTCGTAAGCATTTTAGTTGTTCTTGATATCAAAATACCTGCCTACTTTTTCAGCAAAAATTCACGTTCTTAGGTTTTTTTTAAGATTATGTTTGATAACCGTGACCTAAGTGAATTTATAACTAAGTTCAGCGAAAAGAGCTTTAGGTCACTCGAATTTGAAAAAGGGACAATTAGACAATCGCAGCTCCAGTGTTTGTTGTGTGAATATTGTAGAGATCTCTTTATAGAATATTTTACGGACGTTTGATTGTTTTGTTTTATAATTGTAACAACGAAACAATGCCAGCGTAATTTTAAACACAAACGGAAGCTGGCGGGGCTTAAATTCGATCCGCGAGTAAACAGAACAATTCCTCATGGATTAGTAAATTCAGTGAATTGCTCAACAGGGAAAATAATCTGCAAAAACGCACTAACCTTGGAAGTTGAAGAATTGAAAGCGTTCTTTACAGCACTGAATATTAGTTGTGCGTCTTGGCACTGTATAACGTGACATTCTGCCTCTACATCGGGCACACAGACAATAATACCTAAAACGGTAGTGTCCTGTTTGTACAGATCTATCCAGCCAATGTTTTCGATGCCAAAACTTGTAATGACATCCCACGGGGAGCAATTAGTGCTGATTCGCATTAAATCCATTGTAACCTCTACGTTTACCGAAACGCAATCTTCTAGTGTTGTCTTAGAGACAATATCGTGAATAGTCGACTTAAGAGTATTTGAGTTGGCCCTGTGGACAGTTGTGCTCTTCACAAAGCGCGCGCCGATGTAAAAACCAAGCGCCCCTTTATTCAGCTTTCCAAGGCTTAGGCTTTTTGGTCTCGGCTGCCTTGAAATGTTCTTTCGTAAAGGAACCTGTTGACCCGGGAGCGAGCGAGACCTTTCTTCGACCTTTATCTTTCCAGGACAACTTCCAGTTGGTGTTGAACAGGTCTTTCCTAGTTTAGGTTTCGGACGAGTTTCGTGAAAGTGTAAATCACTGTACACTATGTCGACTGGCGCGCTTTCTTCTCTAAGACTTTCCGAATCAAGTGTGTCTCTGATACTTTCATAGGGGGACACTTCCGTATCTTTAAAAACCGAATCGTCTGTACTGCTTACACTCTGTCGCTCGTTGAAGCTAATGCTGCTACTGGAACTGGCCGAAGTGCGGCGTGAATTGTTGTCGCCATTTTCCACAAGTGGAAACTCCATATTAACATAAATCGGTCCTGGCGGATGTTTCTCGCGAGGGGATTGTTTAGGCGAGTTTCTCGGCGAAAGGCTTTTAGAAAGACGTTGGCCAACAATCTTTTCGCCTGGTTTTCGTGGGCATTCCGGTGTAGCAAATGGCGTTGTCCGCGTGCTTCGCTGTTGTTCCAAGCAGCGTTCCTGAGACATTTCTGTAAGGCGCTTGCGTAAATCGCGCAAGTTTGGAAAGGAGGACAGACTACTAGAAAAATCCTGTCTAAGAATAGGATTTTCCGATTCTCGAGTAGGTCGTGATGGAACAAAGTCAGAAACTTTGTTGAAGTGAATAATTTCTGCGTACTGCGTTGAGCTGCCAAGATCAGGTGAAGAATTCGACTCGAGAGGTGCAAGCCTTGCAGGAGAGTTCGATTGCTGTTCGCTCTGACTGTCTTGTTGTACCTCCTTTCTCCTTCTAATGTTATCTTTGCTAATGTCCCCAGCTCCACAGCTTAAAGAACGATCTATGTGGCACTGCTCGCAATTTTGCGACACGCAATCTCCAGGTATACTATCGTAAATGTTTTCTCCATCGCTAACACAGTCGGTTTGTACTGCCGAATCAACTTGTTTCCTGCACATTGAAGTATAAACGTCACTATCTTCGAGTTCAATATTACAGTTAAGATCGGTCTTGGCAGACAACTGTCCCTTTGTAATTATCTCTTCATAGAATGACTCTTTTACGGACATTTGTGCTTCTTCGGATCCGACCATAGTTACTGCACCGTCGTTACATGGTACGGACGAGAACAACTGAACGGTAATTGATCCCTTATATTAGTTTATCTATCCTCTCCCTATAGTGTTAAGTGTTCTCTGACGCAACATCTTGTGCATGAATTCGATATGGATTATCTCTGTCAACAATACAGCAACACAGTATATATTCTTTGTTCTACGTGCTTAGAAAAATACTTCTCGGGTTCCTACATCCGTCACGCCCGGAAGGCGGAAGAACGATTTTTGAAACTCGCTGAAACCCGGAGACAGGACTCTGTAACTGGTTTGATTCACGTCGCTAGAAAAAACACAAAACATCCTGCAAATGTTGGATTGGGAACTGTTCCGATCAATAAAAATGCAAATGAAATTTTACTGCAAATTTCTGAAGATGAATAAAATATGCACATTATAGTCTGCGAGGGGCTTCGCTGACTCGTTTCAAATGACACTTAGGGGGAGCCGTGCGAAGTCGATGTTGGACAAGAACAAACACAGCTCCTTAACTACGTAAGTAATACGTAAAAAAGAGGAGTCGTTAAAAATAGACATACCTATGATCTAGTGTTGTCAATATAGTTTAGTTATGTAATGAAGGGAAATTTTCTAACCATGCTATTTTCGCTGATCTCTCCACTTTCCGCAAGCTAAAGCAAAAGCAACTGCCTCAGCTTGCATATGTAGCTCCGGCTACATGGCAAATTCAGGGTGCTACAGATGCAGTACACGCAGATGTAGCATGTTCTGGAGCGAAGACGCAACGCTGTGTTGGACTAAAAATCGTCGTTCCGAATCGTCCCGTGTATCATCTTTAGCGGAAGCCGCGCGCACGGCCCAAAGGTACCCAGCGGCTGTGCGCAGAACATACGTCTCTAGCCTGACGTCTCTTTTTCCGCCTGCTACGAAGGATATGGGAAACACGCGCACGCAGGTTAGGCAACAATCTGTTCAAGACAGGTTATCATATACTCCAGTAAATTAAAGTATCAGACACTTTTGCTGAATTTATTTCTTAGCTATCACCTAAAAACTGACTATTTCCTTTCACTTCGATTCAGTTGTCAATTTATAGGCCTTGAGTCTCGAGTCTCCCCTTTGCCGATTCTTTGTGACTGAAGAGCTATTTTTAAAAAGACGATAAAGCCGGATTAGCACTGGCTGATCATTTGACTTTTGAGGACGTGGGGAATGACGGCCCGGATGGGTGACTTGGTCTGGGCAATAATTTTCTTTCCAAACCTACTGCTACGATCGAATTCTTTTCCCTAATTTTTGGGTGTAGACATATGACCATTAACTCCACGCAAAAATCAGTTTCGTCTTAATTCTGCTGGTAAAATATTTTTGCTGTCGAAAGTATCCAGCCCTCCCCCAAAAGTGATATGATCTGCCCCTTTGCTTTTTGGCTCTTTCGCTGAAAACCAACCAAGGAAATCATACTAAACTATGATAGTGGTGTTTTCACTGTTACTTTTCCTTCAGTTTTTCCTTCAAAACCGGGGGCTTCTCCTGAAAAATTTGGGGAGGGGCTTGTGCCATATTCCCTAAAACCCTTTTCCTTCTTCAGGCCAAAATATGTCATTTTTCCTACCCTATTTCAGATCTGAAACGCAGTCCTCAAGAATTAAGCGAAATTACGTTAGACCCTTTTTCTCGAACCCTGGGTTGTTTAAAATCGATGTTTCGAACCAGACCTAACATCCCCTCATCACTGTAATTTTACCCCCGATTTTTCAAACTTCCTGATAATTCGAACAAGTTTACCTTTCCCACGGTCCCCAAAGTAGCTCGAAAATTTGAGATTTTAGTACATACATGTATAAACCCCGGGGTATAAACATGACGGACCTTAGTGACGTTACTCTGTCTGAGCTAAAATCGCTAACAGAAGTACATGTTAGGCTCCTGTAAAGCTAAGGTAAAACGGGCAACAAAAGGGAGCTTGTTTTTCAACCCTGCTGCAAAACAAGTTTAAAAGCAATGCTGCACGTTTTACCACCGACGCTCTTGCAACAAACCAGGTTTTTGCAAGTTGCGTGAGTCCGACGTCTGACTAGATAAAATCACGAGGGAGTCAAGCCATACACGAGAATTATGTTCCCTATTGCGAAACACGTTTGTCTTGGGCTAGTGAACTCGAAACATGAACAGATTTTGTTGCAAAAAGTAGAATTACCCTCTACATTCTAC
Organism: Porites rus; assembly: GCA_964035705.1. Classification (NCBI taxonomy): domain Eukaryota; kingdom Metazoa; phylum Cnidaria; class Anthozoa; order Scleractinia; family Poritidae; genus Porites; species Porites rus. The sequence goes on along the minus strand of OZ037998.1, from coordinate 30,090,862 downwards.
AACAAACTTTTCGCAACCCGCAACAGCCTGATTTGTATAGCAAGACAGGTTTGATTCATGATGGGTGGTAAAACACGCAACATTGCTAAACTAGTTTGCGCGGGATGCCGCAATGTTGCAATCAATGCAAAACAAGTTGGGCTTTTTTGTTCCCCATTTTACCAAAGCCAGGATTTTTTAAAGGGGATTTTTTAATTTAGGATTTTGGCTCGGACATTGAATGATTCATTTTTTAGCGTTTTCCCTCACAAGGGGGGGGGGGAGGTTTATAGGTACCCTGGGGACCCCCCCGTTATGTCCGTGTCTAAAAGGGAGTCCATAACCTTTGACGCCGCTCATACTACGCAGCCCGTCTGGGTGCACAGCTAAAATAAGCTAAAATAAGTGTCAATCCCTGGGGCACGCAGACAACAGCAGCACTTTAAAACTGCATACAAGCTACGGTAAACAAATGAGAAGCAAGGAGCGTGATCGTAAGTTGGCATTAGTCGTGCTATGAGTAAGCTCTTCCTTTGCCTGCATAACAGGCGCTTTATGAACGAAGCAACGCGAACGCGGTATTTCGCGCGAAGCGCGAAACGAGTGCGAAGCGCAAAATGCCGCGTTCGCCTCGTTTGGCTCATAAAGCGCCTATTATGCAGACTAGGTCTTCCTCTTCCTGCCGGTAGTTCCACGCTTCAATCAGCAGTTCCTCTAAGGAATATTTTGGCTTCCATGGAAAAGTATCATCTGAGGATGTTTGTGTATGGGTCACGTCAATTTGTGTGTTCCCGCAATTTGTCGGTAAGAAAGGTCTGCCAGGGGGTGGGGCTTTGCCAGTTCTTACCGTGTCGGAATGGCATTTCACACTTATTTTTAGACAAGAAAGCCCTGTATTGTCTCTTTCTTTTCACATACTGAAATCTAGCTTACTTAAAAGTAAATATACACAACTGTATTTAAAATGATCGAAAAGGGGATTTAATTTTTTAAAAGAAAGACCCCTGTTATTAGTCAAAACATAACTGAAAAAATCAATAAAAAAAATAATAAAAATATTAGGTTAGTAGAAGCGTCCAGAATTTACCGTCAGCGTGCTGATGACGAAAACCTGAGGGACAAATGGAAGTTCATATCACTCGTTTTAGGGAAATGCCTTTATGCCAGTCGGAAACTAAGCTTTGAGAGGTACACGCGCGCTTCGCGCACGTTCACAGCAGATGAATCAAGGGGATTATCTGTACGACATGAAAACCTTTCCACAAGAGGGGAGAGAAAATAACGAAAATCGCAAGGAATAGGAAAGAGATTAATAACAAAAGTAGCGATGAAAATACTTTAACAACCACCTTACCAATGGCAATGACAGAATTTGATCATGATAAACACTAGCACCAGGGAGACGTGAATAATAGGTCGTAATTCACTCTACCAAGAGAGGATATCCTCTGTTCGTTCTTCTGGGAAATTTTTGGCGGAGAATTGTTTTCACCAGAAGGATTTTCATTAAGCGGTTGTGATAAACACATCTCGTTCTCGCACGTGCTAGTTCGAAAACAAGGTCAGTAAGTTAATATAGGCGCTTTGCGCATTGAGTACTCTCGACCCTTTATATTCAACTTGTGTGAAAGAAAACGTCTTCCAAGTATTCGCGAACATGAATAACTGAACGCTCACTTGTTGACTTGCTTTTGGATCTCTGTAGCACTTGTGAGAAAGCGAAGGAATTCCTCGAGTTCTCAGCTTGGACAGTGCGTCCGCTGTTACCACTCGTGTTTACCAGACCCTGGACCGAAATTTAGAAATTGTCGTGAAGACAAAAAAATATAAACTTAATATTCACAGCAACGACTAAAGCCTTATATCATCATCGTGGTACTTCTGAGTCGGTAGTGCATTAACATTTAGTATTTCCCAGAACATGATTCAGAGCCCGCAAAGCAGTTTCTTTACTAAGTGGGGGGCCGTTTTGCAGGTATCCTGCGTGGCAAGCGTACAATGCCAAGAGAATTAAAACCAAACTTTATTCCCATTTTCTGTACACTCTTCACACATTAGTTAGGTTTCTAGATTCACAACCGGCCGGACATGACGCTAAGCCATGGGAGAATAGCGTGAAGCCCCAATACAAGAGCCTCAATTTAATCTAAGGATGGACTGAATTTGGTGAAAACCACATGGCATACACCTGTATATGCCTGTATTTATTCTTGAAATACATATACATTAATTACCAGTAACTCTAAACAAAATACATATCTATTTCTAATTCCCCTAGTCTCCAGTACTAAATGGCAAGACACATTGGACTGTACCTTTGGATTGGTAGCCTAGCAGTCTAAGTTCTCTTATGTATCTGGGCCTTGAGTGACAAGTCCGGCTGCAATGCAGGCTATTGGATCGGTTAACCAGTTAAATAACCCGCAAACGCATCGCGCAACCTCAACCACACGAAAAGTTAACTACATGGCACTTTCAAGCTTGTGGAGCAAGAGAAGAAATGAGAAATGTGTATTATTTCCTTGTTCCATAAGCGTGTAGCTGAATTAACTCTACTGTGGGTCAGCTTGCTTGTCTCTTAAACTGTTGTGACCTTGAGTAAAAGTGGGGCTTGAGGTAACTTTGTTTTGATAGAAATTTCAGTTCATTTGAAATGTAAATCCTGCTCTTATGCACATGAATGACACTGAGGTTTCCATGGAAACAAAGTCACTGCCCCTCTACTGTCAAAGACTGGGTCAACAGCTTTGTAGATAACTGCAAATTGACCTATAAACCGTAAACTATTGGATCATATAATGTGAGTACATATTAGATATCTCATGCACCAGTATACAGAGAAAAGAAGTAGATATAGAGGAGTAATATTGGGTACATGAGTAAGAGTCTTTTGTTCTTGAGTTCATCTTGTATGAGGAGAGATCCTGCGCTGTATGATGCCCAAACGACACCAAACAACTGAAGTGGAAAAAATATTAAATGGATGTTACCATGATGATGCTTTCAACAAAAACAAATAATATTGTGATCGTTTCCCAGGACAGGATATCTGAAGAAAGCATTATGAGAGTATAAAGAGGCAAGAAGTTAACACTTTGAAACCAAGCTCTGTGTCTTTAGAGCTCACAGAATTTTAAAATGTCATTATTGTGCCTCACAAGATACAAGGGATAAACATTTCTTGCCCAGCATCTGAGACAATATGAATAAAGAACATATTTTTGTCTAAGATCACGACTGTGAGATTTATCTAGAAAGGCAAATGAGCTCACCACACTGTGGTTGCTGGTTAAACCACTTTCTGAAGAGCAAGGAAACTATCCTACCCTAGGGTGGAGGGAGGGCAGGGGGGGGGGGGGACTCTGGATTTCAAGGGACAGGGGTGATTGTAGAATCTCCGGGCTTGAAATTTTCAATTCCTGGATTTCTTACACTGGTCAGGAAATTATTTGAAAAGTATTTGTGTGTGTGTGTGTCACTTGATTTAAGTCGTTTTGTGGGAGTTGAAAAGCATCTGGAGATTTCTGGTTATGCTTACGTATCCTTGCTGCATAGTTCTGCAAATAAGGCACTTGGAAATTACTGGAGCTGGGTTAAGTTTTGTTCCAGAGATTTTTTTTTACATTTTTTTGGAAGCCTTAGGTTTTTTTTCAAAGGTTTGATTTGTGTTCGAATTTGAACAAAATCGTCACCAGTGGTTACAAGTTCAGCTGCAGCCATGGCAGAACAACAAGTTTTTGTTTCAGCGAAGTTTTGTTAATTACCTTGACACTGAAGCTAACCATGGGAAAATAATGCACCAAAGGCAGAGCGGCAGCAGTCAGAACAAGCGGAATAAGCGAGTAGCCAATCACTCCCAAGCACTGAGAGTAGTTTACCTGAAATGTAACAAAACTATTAAGTATATTTTGAATGGGTCTGTAATGTAACAATGTGGGTAGTCTTCAAGCACCATGTGTGGTAAACACTACTTTTCTCCAAACAACATAAAGCTAATTTGAGAAAGGTTGTCAGATAAAGTGCACACGACAAGCCCAAAAGGTATTGTGGGTGGTTTTCAGTTCCCTGTTTTTCAAAGAAATTTGAAAGAATGGCAAGAGAGGCCATGGACATGTGTCTGTGAGTGCTAAAGGAAAGCAACAAAAGCAGGTTCGACAGCTACAGTGTCAGGAACAGTGTATTGCGCACATCCCATATTACCTTTTGGGATTTGTTACGTGCACATTTTTTCCGACAACAGGGGTGGATCCAGGATTTTTTTTAGGAGGGGGTGCACTCATCTCTTGCTCTACTTCAACACCAATAAACCACATAGTTCTTTTTTTTTTGTTGCAGAATACCAGTTGTATTAGAAAACCGCAGGTCATCTCAGGGAGGGGTGCGCACCCCCTGCACCCTCCCCCTAGATCCGCCCCTGGACAACCTTTCTCGAAATAGCAGTATATACATCTGGTATGGCATGAAACACTAGTACTTTTATTTTATATTAATCAACTCTGACAACTCACTTCTCCTCCCAGCACTCTGGCCAGCAAGAAAATAATGAGGGATCCCAGCAGCCATATTGTTATTATCCATGAGACAACCTGTTAAGTCAATAACTCAGTGGTCAGTAAATTTATTCTATGCTCTGTTGTGTTGCCATGCCAGCTGATGCCTCAATGAATAAGCTAATTGCGAGCCTTGTTAAGGTCATGTATGCCATCATCTTAACTGACACTCCCTCTCTAAGCCTTTTCAGCCAAGGTAAACCAAGAGAATTATGTCAATAAAATCAAAATACAGGCTGTAATGTACACCTACTGAGTGTAATTATTGATCACTACTCTATGACGACATTGCCTCTTGGACCTTTTCTTATTATTAGGGAGCTTTAACAACAATGACAGCTACGGCTACAAAGCCATCACTTGAAAAGTGAATTTGCGGTGCCCAAAACTTTATCGCACTTGTTCCATCTCATTTAACTTGTCGGGAAATTCTTTTGGAGTTGAATTCTAAAGGACTCTATCAAAGTTCAAGAAAAGAAAAACAAAGTTGTTGTCTTGTGGTCCTGTTCTCGACAAAACATTAAATTACATGTAGGCACTTCCATGTCATAGTCGTGCAACGACGGCTGAGAAATGTACAAAAAGGCGTCATGCAAGTGCAAAGTTGTTGTTTTGCCAATCTAAACCCATTGCTTTTTAGCTGTTCTTGTGGCTTAAGCTCCCTAATGTTGACAAAAAAATTATTAACTAACCTTAAATTGTCCCAACAATGCCAGCATTGCATATACAACCACAACAAGCAAAGGGCCCCAGAAGTCTGGGCTGTCTCTAAGCACATCTCTCTTGAATCCCAGTGATGGCATTGGAAACACAACACAACGCACCTTGTAGTAGATATCTTGCAAGTCAATGTCAAGTTCTTCACTGGAAAAATGTGGTAATTATCATGAGATAATGGCAACAATATTATATTATACTTACTAGATCAAATATGGCGGCCGTGTGTCGTGCTTTTCGGTTGTTGGGAATAACTTCTACAAATCCAAGTAAGTCTGGCCATTAATGGAATCCCTTGATCCCTTTTATACAGCGAATTTATCAGAGAAGGATTTCATATATACAAACTGGTGCTAAACACAGTGAAAGTCAGCGAAATTGTTTCATTTGGTCACCATGCAGGTCGGACGTGTCTTACCTCGCTCTCTCCTTTTGCTCGCTTTTTTAGCTTCTTTTCGAATTTACACTTTGTCTGACGTTAAGAAATGCTCTTCCATAGTAAGTGCCACCTTTCATTGGAATGATAAAGTGAGATTCATGTACAAAGAGGCTTCAAACATTGATTTCGCTTTTGTCAATTCATGTGGTCCGAGCAGCCATGTTGGTTTCCCCGGTCGCGTTATTGGGCGCAGGAAGAACTTTTTCCATCGGAAGTTTGCCTACTACTGTAATACATCAGCTTCATTTCAACTGAGAAATATACTGGTGTGTGGAGATGTGCATCCTAACCCCGGTTATGGTTGTGATACGTCTGCTTCAAATGGCGAGAGGGGTCGTAATGCGCGTAAGCCGCCCACATGGAAGTATCCTTGTGCAGCATGTTCGAAACCCGTTCGTTCGAACCAGAAAGGAATTCTGTGCGATGGTTGCTGTAAATGGCATCACATTAAGTGTGTGAATATGGACCACAGATTATACAGGGAGTTGAGTTCTTCTGATGACTCATGGTACTGTACGAACTGTTCTTTTCCCTTCAACTTCACGGATTCGTTCTTCGAGGAACCTGTCACCAGCGAGGAGGCTCCTGTCACTATCACGCTGGAGTCCAATCCAACCGACAATATTACTACCGGCAGGCAAAGCCTGTTTCCTAAAGTTTTGGTTTTGAATGCCAGAAGTATACGGAACAAGGTGTTTGATTTACAGGCATTATTGCTTACCGATTGCGTGGATATCATTGCATTGACCGAGACCTGGCTTGATGATAATTTCCTTGACTCTGAACTCCATCTTAATGATTACAATATCTTCAGGAAGGACAGGTCTAATCGCCGCGGTGGTGGAGTGCTTCTGGCTATCAAAGATCAGATTTCCTGCATACATAGGACAGACCTGGAAACGGAATCTGAGATGTTAGCTCTTGAAATCCATCCAAGTCCTACTTGTAGTATTCTTCTTGCGGTGTTTTATAGACCTCCGAATGCAGATGAATCATTCTTGGCTGATTTTAGATATTTCCTGGATAAATATTCAGGCACTGGCTTGACAAACTTAGTAGTTGTAGGAGACTTCAACTTTCCTAACATCGATTGGAACCTTGGATGCCCCACTGGGTCTGACCCTGAAACTGTGGAGTTCTGTAATATTCTGGATGATTTCTTTCTTCTGCAGAAGAATCTTCATGTGACTCGTGATACTAGTAATCCTGGCTCCCATGGAAATATCCTTGATCTTGTGCTCACCAACGATGAGTTTCTTGTCGATGACGTCTCAGTGCATCCAAATGCCTTTGACTCTGATCATCACCCTCTAACATTTAAATTACATGTTAAGAAAACAAGGCCAAGAAATACTCAACGTAAAGTTTATTGTTACAGATCGGGGGATTTTAATGGTTTACGAGAGACATTAAGAACCCTACCCTGGGACCTAGTAACATCAGATACTAGTATTGATACAAGCTTGGATAAATTTCAGGATATGTTGTTTTGTGCAATTGACCATCACATACCACAAAGAACTCTGAAACGACGCCCTAGGCCTCCTTGGATTGATAACGAAATTATGAAATTAATTAGAAAGAAGAAGAAACTTTGGAAACGTTTGAAGACTAATGGATCTGCTGATTTATTTCTGAAATTTAAGGATCTTAGAAGGAAGACCAAGAAGCTTATTAACTCAAGCTATCAACAGTATCTTCAGTCTCTGTCTGGAAAACTCCAGGAAAATCCCAAGCATTTTTGGGCATTCTATTCTATCAAATCTAAGACGAAACGAATTCCTGAAACTGTTATCTATGGAGACACCAGGTCTAGAGACTTGAATTCGAAAGTGGAGTTATTCAATGTGTTTTTTCACTCAGTCTACTCTAAATCCACTACTGATGTTAAACTGTTGGCCACAGATGTTGTTAATCCGAACTTGTTATTTGAAGTTACAACAACAGCTCCAGAGCTTGAAGGAATTCTAAGTAAGATCGACGTAAACAAGGCATCTGGTGTGGACAACTTACCAGCCCGTATTTTACGTACTTGTGCAAAAGAGCTTTCTATTCCACTTGCCCTTTTGTTTAATTTATCCCTGAGAACCGGGAAAGTGCCCGCTTTATGGAAATCAGCCAATATTACCCCAATTCATAAGGGAGATAGCAGGGAGCTTGTTACCAACTACAGATCTATCTCGTTATTGCCAATCCCGGCCAAGTGCTTAGAACGTATTGTTCATTCTGCTATCTATGATCATGTCTCACCATTTTTAACTGAGTGGCAACATGGTTTCATTAAGGGTAGATCCTGTGAGACTCAACTGATTTTAACCCATCATCAATGGGCTACTGCCCTTGATAAAGGCAGACAAGTTGATGTAGTCTTTTTAGACTTTTCCAAAGCCTTTGACAAAGTGAACCATGCAGTGTTGTTGCAAAAGTTGTGCAACTTTGGGATCACTGGCTCATTATTACAATGGTGTGAAAGTTATTTAAGCAATCGCCGACAGAGAGTAGTGCTGGATGGTATATCCTCTTCCTGGTCCGATGTCTCATCTGGAGTTCCTCAGGGCTCTTTATTAGGGCCTTTATTTTTTGTTATATTTATTAGTGACCTTCCCGAAGTAGTACTTCCTGGCAGTACTATTGCCCTTTATGCTGATGACTGTAAATGTTCTAGAATCATTGACACGGCTGGTGATCTTGAATTGTTTCAACAGGACCTGGATGGTCTGCATCAGTGGAGTGTTCGGAATTTCATGAACTTCAATGTCAGGAAATGCAAAACCATGAAAATTACTAAGAAGATTCAACCACTCACTTCTAGTTTTTTCCTGGAAAACTCTGAACTGGAAGAAGTTAAAGAGTTTAAAGACTTGGGGATTATTACAAATCGTCACTTATCATGGAACCCACATATAGATTACATAGTATCCAAGGCTAACAGAATGCTTGGTCTGATTAAGAGAACTTGTAAAGGTCTGGATGACCCTAAGACCCTGCGTACTCTTTACTGCTCATTGGTCCGCTCAAATTTGGAATATTGTTCAGTGGTGTGGTCCCCATATACAAAGAGAAATTCTGATAAGCTGGAGAGAGTACAGAGAAGAGCGACTAAACTTATCTTGAAAAGTGATGATCCCTATGACACTCGTTTGAAGAAGTTAAACCTCATGTCACTGGAGAAGAGAAGATCACTGGCTGACGTGACTTTCTTATATAAAGTACTTAATGGCAACATTGATATTGACATCAATAAAATTATAGATTTCCACTCAGAAGCTGACCGCTTCTCACTTAGGGCTAAGGACTCTTTAACTTTAAAGAAGAAATATGCCAGAACTAATGTCTTGAAGTATAGTTTTTTCCATAGAATTACTGACCAGTGGAATCAACTACCGTTAGACATTCGTGTTTCTGATAATGTAAATATTTTTAAGTCTAGAGTTAAGAAATTTTTCAGTGACTTTTAAGTAGCTTTTATATTTCTGTATTTTCTGAAACTATTATTTTATTGTGTTTCTTTATATATATATATTTTTTTTTTTAGGTGATCTGTTTTTATATGGGGTCTAGGACTCCTTTACAGTTCATCCTTTGGTTTTTAATCCATAGATTGTAATAAATCATAAATCATTTATCAAGGTAACAGAATATTGATGACAATATTATTGTTACCACATTCATGGATATAGGGACATATCCAACCTTAATGATTATTGTACACCTAGTTGTTCAAAAGACGGATAATGCTATCCACCGGATAAATCACTATCCCTGGGGCCTGGTATACCACAGATATTCCACTGAGAACATTTTATGATGTAATTTGTAAAATGCAGTTATGTACAAGAAAAACTCTCTTTATTATTGTAAGTTCCATCTCTCAAAATGGACCCTACTCAATATTGCAGAGTAACATTCTTGTAACTAAAGACAGACTTTGTTAATTGGCTCCAGTTGTATTTCTCATTCTGACGAACAGTTGGTTTTGTAAGATTCCGCTGGTTTTGTACTTCTTTGAGTATGATTGCAGGAAAATAGCATATTGAATAATTTGTCTGAAATCAATGTTTACGCTTATTAAACATTGCTCGGGTATGAGCTTCACAGAGATTTGCTCTTTCTTCTACAAAGAAAAAAGTTAATTCCTGTTCAAAAGTGTACTTACAGCAGTGGCTTGTTAAAGTCGTCGCCACTTTCATCCACCTCTAAGAGCCAGTCGTAGTTTTTCTTGTTAAAAATTTGCGAATAGAAAGGAAATCTGTACCGAGGGCCTCCACCCGCGTCGTCTTTCCGACCGCTTTCCATGAATTCTTCCTGCGCCTCAATGGATCCAGAGTACATGGAGGCATCTTGACTCATTGGAGGACCAAACGAAAACTCGTCCACCGGTGGATCTACCTCCATTTCCAAAGGAGGTTGTGAAGACGGAGAATAAAGAGGAACTGACGTGGCCGCCATTTTGCTTCTACGTTTCCTTTTTTCCTCAGTTTATCACCCCCAGTCTCCAAACATTTCATTCTTGCAGCGTTAAGACTGGGACGATCGCGTGGCGCGAAATTTTGTTCACTTTTGCTTGACGTGTCGGCTGATTTTGGTGAAATAACTTTCTGTTTCCCTCGAAATGTAGCTTTATTAAGATGAGACAGCTTGATCGAGCGATGTAGGAATGCGTAGAAGTGGTAAGCAGTGTTATACTGGGTCATATAATTAGGAAACTATGATCTTGGACCCGAATAATGATAATGTTGATAATTCGCCTGCAGTTGTTGTTGAATCGAATTTGCGAGTTTGTCACCCTCCATCAACTTGGAAATAAGTTAGTTTCGATCAAGATCCTGCTCATATTAATAATTTTAAAGGAATTTATTCGAATATCTTTAAAATTGTGAATGCTTATTTGATTTCGCAGCCGAACTCTCCGCGCTTTCGTCTTCGTGTGATTAGATGGCGTCGCAATTTCAGTGATGTTTGGAGAAGATCGTCATAGGCCTTTTAACTTGTTTAGCAGTGGTAAAGATTGTTAGTATTGGCAAGAGTAAGAAATGGGAATCCAAGGCTTGCTTCCTCTGCTAAAGCCAATCCAAAAACCCGTTTCGATTGCTGAAGATTTTGCCGGTCAGGTTATTGCAGTGGACGCCTACTGCTGGTTACACAAGGGAGCTTATGGATGCGCCATGGAACTGGTAGAGGGAAAGAAAAGCTTTGTGTATGTAGCTGCTTTTCTCATTAATTTTAGTAACTCTGAAATTTAAACATAACGGAAATCTGAAATCATGTACAGTCATTTAGTTGTTTATAATGCTTTCTTTTGCAAGGATCATTTGCCCCCCTAGAATACTGTAGTTAGGGCTCTCCAACCCCCTCCCCCCACCCCCAAATAACTTCCAGTTCTAGTTAACGACAGACGTAAAAGACTTTGACTTCTTTGAAAATCCACAGTAATAGTTAAAGAAATGATTTTAACGTGACTGCATCGTCATCCAACCTTCTGTTTTCAGATATGTCAACTATGTTTTGAAGCGTATCAACATGCTGCTGCATTTTAATGTTAAGCCAATCTTAGTGTTTGATGGATCATACTTACCTTCCAAGTCAGGTCAAGAAGAGCAACGAAGAAAGTAAGTATGTGACATTTCAAATATAAGGATCCAGAAAATATCCATGAATTTTGTTTTTGCTATTGTACTCCTCACTCTCCCAGTTTCAACCTATCTTTGTGTCGTTTGTTACCATAACGTCTGTCTATTGTTGTTGCTGTTTCAAGGCCATGTCACATGTCAGAAATGTACCCTTACAGGGCCCCCAGTGTTGGTTGAAAAACCAGGGTGCAGCTGAATATTTTTTGCTATTCCCGCACTTAAATTTCAGCCTCTTAATTTTCTATTTTCTAGGACAAGGCAAGAAAACAAGGCCAAAGGTTTGGCCTTTTTGCGAGCTGGCAACAGGCAACAGGCTTTAGAATGCTTTCAGAAGTGTGTTGATATCAGTCCAGAGATGGCTCTTGAAGTAATTAAGGTACTGATGCTGTTATTTGTCAGACTTTTTGATTGCTTTTGTATTCCAGACACTGTCCACATAATCATGGTCTTCTTCTTCTAACAGTGATTTTACTCGGGGCCAGTAACAGGTGATACACAGACATCAAATCTTAAAGGAGCTGTGTCACAAATTTTATAAACATTCTAGCCATAGGAACTGCCACCATGACATTGACAGAGTGAAACATGAAAATAATCTAACAAAACATTAAGAGAACGTATTAACAACACAGCAGATACAAAATTAGGCATGGATGGGCAAACTTGAATAAGTTTTTAAAAATAGATTAAAATTGTGGGTTTTTCAAGACTTGTTAGCCTAACAGTTTTTCAAAGTTCATTGTTTTTGTTTGTAACATTTGAGTGCTTAACCCTGTAAGTCCCAATAGTGACAATATTTTCTTTTAACAATATCCATACATTGTCAAGAGAAATTGTTACGAGAATTAATCAAAATAAAATGATCACTAGAGAGAAAATGCTTTGATCTGTTATTAAACCCTCTCAACTTATCTCTAAGGAAATGTATAAATATCAGTGTGGAGAATTTGGTTGTGGATATTGTGTGTTAAGAAGAATTGACAATGCTAGTCCCATCTGCCACTTTAGATGTGGGAAGGAACCTTGGCTGAGTTTGCTTTTGTAAAGACTTCTAGGATTGTCATTGGAGATGTGCTGGCCAGCTATTGGCCAATTTTTTCCCTGCCTCCAGTGACAGTCCCAGAAGTCTTTTCGAAAGTTAACTTGGAACAGTTTCCTTCTCATTTCTAAAGTGGCGAATTGGTGTCCGCTATAAGTGTATCTGAATAGATATCTGAAAAGCCCACATGGCGTGAAAAAACATGCCTGGATAAAGCTGTAATTACCTGCAACACTGACAAGGGCCTAGCATTAGAGAGGTTTTAAAAATTTCTTCTTCCCTTTTCATATACTGTTCATTATTTCTACACATAAATATTTTTATTATTAGTTTCAAGCAATTTTTTACCCATAAGAATTGTTTTGAACCATTTTTATCTGCTCCTTTTATATTTTGAGAAATTTTCAACTTGAATCTGACTTTTGCCGTTTGCTGTATATGTGAAGCAAAAACTCTCTATTTTCTTTTTAGGAATGTAGAAAGAAAGGTGTAGACTGCATTGTAGCTCCTTATGAGGCTGATGCTCAGCTAGCATATCTAATGAAAACTGGGATCACCTCTGCTGTTATATCTGAAGACTCAGATTTACTTGTGTATGGATGCCAAAAGGTAGGTATAGTATGTCCTACAACTTATTTAGTTATTTTTGCTTTAGACTGCAATCAGTCTTACTTTTGCTCGAAAGTCTTTCAGCTAGTGCAATACGTGAGTATGTGAGCAGCAAAGCCACAAGCAGCGAGGTGTCAAGCTAAAGAGAGACTGCTTGCAGTCTATTTTTCCTTGATTGTTATAAGCCAGAACCTTAGTAATCTGTAGTTATCTGTTGCCTGACACTGGAAGGAGGGGGGGGGGGGGGGAGTGTTCTCCTGGTAAATAAATTGGGGATGTGTGGCATGCTTCCTGAATTTTGGACAAAAGTATGTGATTTTACCAACCTTTCTCAGACTTGAAGCATCTTTCTCAAAGACAAATGGTAAAAATAGAAAAAAAATCCCTGATCCCAGACTCTTACTTTATTTTAGAGCCAAACAGCTAAAAACCATACCTAATGTTAGACCATATGGGGTAAAAAATCAAACCTTCGAAGCTCCAAATACCCATATAGCTGATGTGATAGACATAGAAGTGTTTGCATGCTAATCATAGGAAAGATATGTTTATATTTTACTGATCTGCACTTTCGTGAGGGTTAGTATGGAAGGATTCGACCCTTCTTCCTTCCATACTTAACCCCACAGGTAAGAGGCACGCTGTACCTTTTTCGCTGTTATCTATTGCCACCTACTCAATATCATCATCATCATCATCATTATCATTTTGCCCTTCTACTTTAGAGGAACCTTGTTGACTTTAATAAATGTGCATGTATTCTCGTTTTCCAGGTAATCTTCAAGATGGATGCCTATGGCCATGGTATGGCCATTGATTTAGCTGATCTTTCCAAGTTGACAGACCTTAAGCTGCATGAGTTCACCCAAGAAAAGTTCCGACACATGTGCATACTGTCGGGCTGCGATTATTTGCCTTCTGTCAAGGGGATTGGACTTCACAAGGCTTTGAAACTTCTGAGAAAATCATCTTCCGCTGAAAAGGTAGATGCTTTACCGGTTCAGAGTCCTGAAAGTGATGTTTTTCGACTCTGAAAGAAATAAGCGCGAGCTCCATGGCGTTGGGTATCGAACGGAAACTGAGTTTTCTAATGAAAATGAAAGTGGAATCGAACCCTGATTGGTAGGCAAGTGCTTAAGAATTTGGCTGATCAAAAGTGTCAAAAAGAGTGGCGCAACTTGTAGCGTGTGCTTGTTTAGTTCCAGTATCCTGCTAAGTTTGACTCGAGCCTTCCCTAGAGTGCTGACTAGACTCTTTTTAAATTTAGTGGCAAGATTCGTTAAATTCCCCGATTGTCATTCAGTCATCTCGTCCCCAAATCAAATGATAGCCTATTAAAGACCTTTAGATTCAAAGACGAACTCGAGGATGACCGTGAGAACCAGATTTAATTATTATTTTATTTGCGTATCAAAAATATACACACCGAAAAGGTTAATTGTACATTTTTTTTTCACTAGAAACGTTAGCACGGTTATTTTTATTGAGGAAGGTTAAGCCCTCTCTCTATCGCAAAGTGATAAAACTTCCAACATTTGATAACTTGTTTCCGCTACTACAACATCCCAAAACCCATGGTCCAATGACCACGGCTACCACGTTTTCCCGCCAAAATGACGCTGGTTCATGTGAGCGCACTACTCAGTATGAAGGAGCTAAAGCAAAGGCGTTTTTGAGCGACATGCGTCAACCAGACGTTAGCCATTTCAGTTCTCCTTTGATATACCTTGATGCTGACAAATTTGTGTTGCTAAGTGACTTTACTCTCATAGAGAAGATTTAGCCAAATCTTTGGTCAGGATCACGGCCCAAGAATACAAAAGTCAACTTCTGGTTTACCTGCGTCGTTCAAAAACGTCGTTGCCTGAAGTCCCTCGTCTTCGAAGTCCTCCTTCTCTTGGAATCTAAAGGCCCTCTTTGGTCCTCTATTGACGGGAAGAGTTTAAGGCTTTTGAAAGGGCTTATTTATTGTCATTAACCATTCTATTTTGTCTTTCCCAGGCGATAAGATCCCTGAGACTAGACGCCAAGATGCAGGTCCCTGCAGACTATGAAAAGAGTTTCCAACAAGCAGACGAAACTTTTCTGTATCAGCTAGTTTTTGATCCCATCTCCAAGAAGCTGGTTCCATTGAACAAGCTACCAGAAGGCATAGAACTTGGTGATCTAGAGTTTGCCGGACCGTATCCTCGTATATCTTTTGTATAATATATAAATTTAGCCAAGGCTAAAAGCGAAGCGTCCATTTATATACTTTTAATTACGTAAAACCAAAAAATTAAAACCAATAAGCTTCAACCTATGCAAAGAAATCCAGAAATGTGTACTTAAAAAAAGATAAAGTTATAAATCAATAGTCCGGGAAAAGACTTCTTGTACATACGTCTGCATTTTTGAGAAGCTCTTGATCAGCGCCTAAAATTTAATGTTGTATAAAGTCTGGTTGTCATTTACGTATCCTTGTGTACCTTTTTTATACAACTAAGAAAAACTGTGACAATACGGCGGACACAACAATCTGTTTCTTCTTATGCCGTTATGTCTTCATTACGTTCCACGTAAAACTGGACTCTAATTTGAATCAACTCCTTCTCATGCATCATTATTCGCAGAAAACATTGGCTTAAATTCCCTCGAGGCCTCATTATTTTCAGAATATAAGTTGCTCTAACGTTTGTTGCCATAGCCTATGTTCGGAGTGTTCCAACTCCACTCTTAAACAATGTGTAAAATTTCGTCTTGATGATTTCCATATGAATTTATTTCATGGACTACAAAGGAAAAAATGCAGAATACATCGGAAAACAAGCAGCGTTTTGCGCCTAAATGAATCTGTTGTTTTATCTGAGATTCGATTTCCGTCGTGATTTACTACTGAAAAACGACATTATCAGTAAAAATTGTTACACTAGCTGCATATTGTTGGTCGACAAGCCGCGAATGTGAAGAACCAATTTCTTGTTTATTTTTTAGTGGGAGAGGGGGTTTGGTGTTGAGAAGGGCTGTGGTGTGTATTTGGTATATAAGGATGAGGGAAGAAGTCATCTTAGTTCGAGTTACTAAATTGTGTGTACCAGTCATGTGAATGTGTACAAAATTTGTGGAGGCCTTGTGTTTGAATTGTTAGATCCTTAACAGATGAAAGATTGATGTCTGGAGAGAAAGCGCTGGGAATTGCACTGGGTAACATCAATCCCATCACAGGGGAAGTGATAGCGAATTTCAGCCCGTGTAAAACCAAGGTATCGAATTCACTTCTCGATGATGAAGAGAACGACTACGAGTACGAGATTTTCTCAATTCTGAGTTGTGCTCGCGCGTGAACCAGCGTCATTTTGGCGGGAAAACGTGATAGCTGTCGTCATTCTATTACGAATTTAAGCGAGCATGTCGTAGTGGCGGAAACAAGTTACCAAATGTTGGAAGTTTTATCATTGTACGATCGGGAGAGGGCTTAACCTCCTTCAATAAAGATAACAGTGCTTACCTTTCTGGTTAATCAGAAGTACAGTGAAGTTTACCGGGGTGTCTGTTTTTTGAGAATACAAGAAAAACTTTCATTCAAATCTCGCACTCTTAGTGGTCCTCGTCTTCGAATCTAAAGCTCTCTAATCTACTTAATACACTTGCAGCGTGCGTAGCAGGCGCCCGTTCTTTCTTGCGCCTGCTACGCAGGCTATTCACTTGAAGTGTAGCAAGCCCTTTGTTGCTTGCCTGTGATTGGTTGATTTTGTTCCCCATTTTCCAGTGAAGACGAGTTTGTTCTTTTTTGTTCTATGGCCGTGCTGATCGGCCCTTGAGGTCTGGATAGTAGCAATGTATTTGAGTCTTCAGCCATTTTAGTTCCGTTATCCCTGTTCATGTTGCTCAACAGGGCCAAAAAAATCGCTTATCGAAGCGGAGATGACTTTAAAGCAACAAGTACTTTGAATAACCAAAGTTCCATAAAGTAGATGTGTTCGGACACCTTTTCGGAAGCTGAAGGCCGGCCCCTGTGGTTCTTTTCTCGTAAGTGACCACCTTCCGTAAGTGACCACTAAGTCTTCGCATTTTGGGTGGTCGTTTACTGGAGTTTCGACGGTATCCAACACTTTCGATTCTGCCTTTTTTTCAGGTCTTAGATCTTGGGTCTGATGGTAAATCTGGTGACGACGTAGATATTGAATCCGATTCTCTCACCCCAGTCACCACGTCATCGTTTGGTCATTCGGTCATGAACAAGAGAGGGAAAACTGGATACGACGTTCAGAAAAACCTCTCCGGACTACTGCTTAATTCACAACAGTCTGCCAAAACAAAGAAGCCTTTTGTGCCACCAGGCCAGAAAAGAAAAGCTGAAGAGGACGCTGTGGATGATGATTCACTTGTCAACATGTACACCGCTCTCAAGCCTAGGCCAATGTTAACACGGGTGCCATCAAACGTTGAACGCAAGGGATCAGGTAGTTTGGGTCATGGCCTTAAGAGGGGAAAGTTCAAGAATCCATTTAAAGTCAATGGTCAAGATATGGAGTCAATAGGCAAAACAGAATGCAGCAGGTAGGTGTGGCCAGTTTGGCCTAAAAGTAAGGAGGGTGCCCGGGCCCCCGGATGTCCGGGCCCCTGGGTGCCCGGGTCGCCGCCCACCCTTTCCTAGATTTGCCTGTGCTAGGGTATCACTTAGTGCGGTATGATCATCATCTGATCTCTAAATGGGGACATTTCACAGTTTTTCGTCTTCTCTGATCTACATCTGAACAGAAACATAGTGGATATATTTGTTTTATTCAATAATAATGGAGAAACTGGCCTCGCAGCGCTGGATCGTGACTGTTCAGGGAAAGTCACCGAAAGTACCCTTTGCCTCTTTCTTGCTTGTAATCATCATCTGATAAACATTCTTCAAAGCTTTCACTTGTTTAATCCAGAGTAATCTTAGTTATTCGTAACATTTTTACACGTATGCGCCGTTTTGAACAAACTAAGAAAAGAATTCCTCGATCTCGTCACGTCAGTCGTGTGTCTGTATACCCAAATAGTCCGTAAACAAAGAGAGTAATCTGAATCAGACGCGCATAGTATTCACTGCAGTGTATGGCAAGTTCTACTGGATTCATCTCGTTGTTGAACTTGTTTCTTAAAAGGTATTTTAATCTCGCTGGAGGCCCTGAACACAAGGAGCAAAACGAAGATAATGAGGTTACGAATTCGGAATGTCAAGATGAGGACGAGGCAAGCACTGTTAGTGCGGGGGATCCTGGGGCTGTACTTACTTTGTTAAAAGAAAACACGGCGGATGATTCTTGCGGTAACGAAGTGGGGAGCGGAAGTAACCATGAGGGCGATATTGAGGAAAACAAAGAGAATGAGTTTCATTCTTGTGAAGTGTCTTCCAGCAGTGAGCGTCTTTCAGCGAAAAAACTCGAGGGGAGTCAAGAAAGCGACTCGTCCCAGAGAATCTCCGAGACTTCTTCAAAGCTACAGAAACAAAGCGTTTTGAGAAACCACTCTTTAAATACCCAGACTGGAAACAAAAGCTTGGGCGAACTGTTTGGTTATAAACCAACTGTTAAAAAAAGAAGACTGGATGATTACAAGTCAGTTCCCTTACAAGAAATTGCGAATGAGAAAACTGGTATTCCTGTACCGCCGGTTGAGATTATAGATATTGACAGCGGATACTTGTCAGATACAGAGCAGAGTACGGATGGGGATACACCTACCCCTACACCGTCAGCTGTCGCGCACTTAACTCCACTCTCCTCGGGAAGAAGTTTGCCTCTTAGCCAAGGCAGCGCCGTTGGGACCAAGGTATGCTGTGTATTTTGTTTGTTCTAAAGATTGACACCTTTTTAACTGCTGTTATGACTGAATAGCAAATAAAATGATATGTGGGGAGAAAAGAACTCTTAAACATTCTTGACTGAGTTCCAGATGCGAATTAAACAGCCACGACCTTCCAGACACTAGTCGGATGCTCTAACCACTAAGCTATCGAAAACTTTAATGATGAGCAGGTCATTTGTGGGCTGATACAACGAGCGCCTCGCGCAGTCACATTATGTCAATTGATCACAAGAATTAACTGCATCACGTAGTGACATAAATACTCTCTGAGCAATAAATAATAAATAGAATGATATGTGTGAGGAGAAAAGAACTCTGAGTTCCAGATTGAAAATGAACCCACGACATTCCGCAAACTAGTCAGGACTGAAGCATGATGATCTTTTATTTCTACCTCGCTATATCTATATCTACCACTTTACATTCATTCTAACTCGATTAGACAGCAACCGTCGAACTGCGGTTATAAACCAAACACTGCAGACATTTCCTTTACAAGCCCATTGTACAGTGTCTTTGTATCTTTAAATAATGTTTTGATTTGTACACAGGTTTGCCTCTATTTCTTTTTCTCTTTTTTCTAGACAATGAAGAAACAGATTCGGCTGAATTCGAAACCAGGTACAACTATTGTACGTTCAAGAAATCATAAGAGGAATGGGTACAAGCTTTCGGCGCAATGATTTCTGGGATGGTTTTTGTGGACAAGCGTTAGTTATGATTGGTTAATCGTTGCCTTGAATACCATCGACCAATCATAACTAACGCTTTTATCATTCCAGAAATCACTGCACCCAAAGCTTGTACCCATTCTCCCTAGAATTTCCGAAGTTCAATCTTCCTTATTTTGTTTAGTGACCCGTGAATTATCACAACGAAGAATTCCGGTTCACTGGCCCGATAGGGAGATCACACAATCACTATGGCGAAGACAGCGAGAAAGTCGAAAAAACAATCGCAATCTGCGGGGATCATACTTTTTGGTACATTTCGTCGCCGTTGTCTTCGCTGCACGACTGCGACGTGAGAGGTCGAGATTTGACGACGGCTATCACGTGTTTCCCGCCAAAATGACACTGTTTCACTCGTGCGCACTGCTAAGTATTGAGAAAATCTCGTTGTCGTAGTCGTCCTCGTCTTTATGAAGGACGTAAAGACAAGACGACGATTTCCTCCTCCTTCTTTTGAACTTGGATACTGTCCTTAAGAATACAACACCAGAAAAATTCGCCTACAATTGCCGTTGTGATTGCGTAAGATCCTTAATGCCGACGATCGTTTGTTTATTCGTGCAGGAAGTCGCAGCACCGGTCTTGGCAGATGTCGTTCCATGGGAATGTCAAGACCAAAAAAGAAAGCACAGTCAGGTAGTTCCAATAAGGAAGCGCATACTCCTACAATTTCCTCGACATTGTTTAAATATTTTGAATACGAGAAAAGAAAGGGACCCAAAGTGAATGAATTCACGCAATGATCATTCAGGTTAGTTACCGTTCTTCTGTCTTTAAAATTAATGTTTCTCTTATACAAATATACAATCGAACCTAAACTACAACAGCCACGGGTTTTTTGTCTCGTTCACTCTTTTTTTAATGCCTCGGATGTAACCGCCACTCTCTTTTGTCAAGAGACCCTCGACATTGGACAAAGTTCCTTCCGTACTCATTATTTCAGAGGCACCAAACGTCAATTTTCGGAAAACATCTGTTCGGAAGAGATTTGAGATCTAGAATTTTCGGAACATTTGTTGTAAAATTTCTTGCTTGTCTGCCTTTCCTAGGATTTTTGAACATCTAAAAAATGGTATAATTGCCCATTTTTAACGGATTTTTACCCTAAAAAGGTCACCTAGAATTTTCGAGAGCCTTTTTTCTGGCTGAAATTTTCGAAAAGGTAAGTTTTCATCCCTATAATTTTCGGATCACTAGACTTTCAGCTAGGGAATCCGAACAGGCGAAAAATTTCTAGGGGATAAAAATCTTCCTATATCTACCGTTTAAATACTAATACACGTTTAACAATGCTATGTTTAAGTGGTTTGGTATTATTCTCGTTGGGTGCCCCTGTTATTTGCACGGTGAAACAGGCTTTGTAGCCTCCATCTTAGTTGTCATGGGTTTGATCACAAAACGTCGGAACGAGTCCTCAACCCCTGGCTGTTCCATTAAAAGTATTCACATTTAAGATTGTCAAATGCGATGAATACAGCACGTGTGGAAAATGTATTCGTAGTGATATTGTTGTTGTTGTTTTTTGTCACCAGACTGGTTGACGGGAAATAAAACGACTAGAAATTCTCTCAGGTGACAAGCAACAGGTGAAGGTTTTGACATTTGTTCGTGGCTAACTGTGCAACAAGACGTAGGGAGTCTGTTTCAAGTCTGTTCAAGCCGATTGCAGTTGATATCATTGGGATATCTGAATGTACTTGAATGACGGCATTAAAACTGTAATGCATAGGATTTTATTTTTGTTGCTTACGTTCATCACGAGGAACACTTCTGACTATGCTGCTAAAATGGAGAATATGAATGGAGGAATGGAAAATGGGAACAAAATTGGGATGGCGATGGAAAATGTGAATTATTATATAAGAACTATACGTCGGGTGACATGGGAAATTAGACATTTTTTATGCTAAATAAAAGTTGGTAGACCATGGACAATAATCTGTTATCAGATCTTACAATTACATTGCCTCAGGAATTATCTGTTTCGTTTTCTTTTTTTTCCATTTCCCATTTCCAGTTTCTCACGCCCATTTATTCTCGTCTTAGTAAGAGAGCTGATGTAACTGTAGATAGTATTTAGCAGTTTTGTAGCAGTTTTATAGCAGTTTTGAAGTTTGAAACGTTGAAGAACTAATCAATGTACAATTGAGTACCATATTTATTCCATTAAACGCCGGCGTTTGTGAAATTTTTAGCTTAGTTCCGATAAGGCGTGTATTCGTGTGCAGCATTTACTGGTAATTTTGTTTCCATCTGCAGCGTTTAATCATAGGCGGCGCTTATTCGAGGGCGGCGTTGAATCGAGTAAATACGGTATATGTTTTATTTCCGGTTTTATTCTGATATGATAAATGATAGTCTAAGAAAATAGATGGAACATTTTTTAATTTAAAGGAATTATTTATCCTGATACTACAATGAAAATAAAGACAGTCAATGACATTTTACTTGTAAACGGTTCTTGACCAGTTCCAATTTTAGACATTTCACCGACCTTCCGTTCGAAACAAAAAGGTCCATTGCAGTCATGGACGTCTTTCGGAACAGAACGCCTCATTTCGGTACCGATCTAAAAAAAAAAAACAAAACACAGTGTAAACGGTCGTGTAACCGTTTCCCAGGGACTCCCAAGTACCTTTCCTTAATTACAACACTTGTGTAAACAATCAAATTTCGCCCCGGGAAACGGTACTCCTTTTTACCTAAGCTGTTAGATCCGAGTCTTTTTGCCGTGTAACCCCAATGACAGTGGCTGGACGAGTTAGAGGCTATTTACATGGAGGGACTAGAAGTTCTTGGCATAAGGAAGGCGGAAATTGCAGAAGTTTCGATCCGTGTGGTTAGCAACTAGAAGAGGCGGGAGACAATCACAAAAATGCAATTTGGGCCCTTCTGCTCTCTTTACAGGCGTTAACAACCACCTTTCAGCAGAGTTATCATTATCTGCTCGTGATAACGCCAAACGAAAATAAAATGGTCGACCTTTGTTGCCGTGATTAGCCACAAAACGACCCGCCCCCATCTTTGTCTGGTTTGTCCCTCGGCTAGTAAGAGGATGTAACTAGCGAAAGCAGTTTTAATACATGGTGCAGGATCCCCCTACCTCTCAGCTTGGAAGATCCTAGGGGGGCTAGGGCTATAACGGACAAGTACAACTTTTTGCCTTTAAGCTGAATATAGAAAACATATGACGCTAGGATGATCTGCCCTCTAGGATCTTCCTCCAGCCCCTAAAATACAGCTCGTAGTAATACAACAAGCGTTCAGTGTCAGAGGTACCACGGATTCATCGAGGGATTGATCTTGGATATGGCAGGAATTAATAGAACGGGAAGTGGATGCAATGAAAATATGTATTCGAAACGAGAAATGCTTTGCAGTGAATCGACTTCATCATGATGAAGCTAAACGACTTGTAGCGAAACAACTTTGCAGCGAAACGACCCATGACCACCCTTGATATGCACCCTCTCGTACGAGTAATTGTCGGGACGTCAATTTCCCCTTTCTATAATGCGGCAGACTAATTTTGACCAAAAAAAATAAATAGCTTAACTTAAATAATTAATGGTCACTTTGCACAGTCGGCGATACCTTGAGGCGACTCAAAACAACTCAGCAGACAAAATAAAAATGTGTCGCGGATGAATGATGTCGCGCACAGCAGCTCCACAGAGAAGTAGAAAGTCATCTTGTTCGTAAAATAAGTCTAGTTTTGTAGCCACTGGTGCGTTTCTAAGAGCCGGACTAAACTCGCAGACTGTTTTATTAAAGGTATTTTTTAATTATTTGAGTGGTTCGAACACTCTGTCTGCGCCATTGTCATGGCAGTTGGAGGTAATGATCATTTCTTTGTATTTGCATATCGCCTTGTAGAAAGCATGTTGACATGTTCATAAACACTCTTTAAAATGCTCAAATTAAAAGCTCTTGTAGGTTTGAGTAAAACGACTTTAAAAAACTGCGTTTATTTCACAAACAGTTTAAAATATAAAATGGGATATATTGAGTTTCACATTCAGTAGATCCCAGCTGTCGGAGCCTTTTTGTTGCTCTGATTGACAAGTGACTGGCAAGTTGACACTTCAAAATACATGTGTCACCCGAAGACTTCACCCGCCGCCAGCCGCATCAAAAATGCATTATGGTTTCCCCGGTAGAAAAAATGGCTTTCAAATTTTTCATTCGTTGTCAAATGCCACAAATATTGTTTGAAAGCGTCTGCGAGCTCCTGATATCGGAGTCATTGTTGATAAGGAGTTGAGTCAGTCGAGGTGGGGATTCGGCGGCAGTCAGTCATCAACGATGATGTCATAACACCAATTAAAACAAAGGAGTCAGTTGGCATGGCTTTAGACTTTCATTTTCTCGCGGTCACTCGCGCAAACGACGTCTCCTTGGCGCAATGGAAGAAACAGAACTCGAAAGTGCTAATTCCACTGACAAAATACAGAAAAAGAAGCGCGTTCTTGAGGACAAAGGTACAGCATTTTACTGACTAAAGTATTTTGATAACATAACCTTATTGATTTGCGTTATGTATTCGAAGTCAAGTCGACATTAGTCGTGCAGTCATCCGGTACGTACTGAAATATTTTTGTCGTTCGGCGTCGAATTCCTAGAGAATTTGAATTCTGCTTAAAGGGCAGGAAAATATGAAATGGTTTCTAGAGTTTATTCAGGGTAAAATAGAGTTTATCTGCGGGAATCGTAGCCGGATTACAGCAGATTTGGGAGGCTATTTTAAGCGCAGTCGGCGTTCATGTCACCAACGCTGCAAAAGGCAACAGATATCCGTAGAGTTCAAACGACTGATGACCATACGTCTTGTGAAATTCATGTGATTTTACGGAAGAAATCATTTTCGTCCTCGCTTCGATTTACTACCATCCTTGAGTGGAAAGCGACGTTTGTTTGCTACGTAAATTGACAATTTTGCGAGCCGTTTCTGTTAATAATTCTGTGGTCTATTTTTTGCTTAGCTTGAACGTGTCAATATTTTTGGCCCTTATGTTGACCCTGGCAACTTCTGTCGGCTGAACACACAGTCTGCTGCGTGTCTCCCTCATCGCTCTTTTTTCTCCAAATCTCGCTATGGTAGAGAAACAAATTTATACAGACGTATTTCAATGAGCTGTAGACCTTCCTAAAGAGCCAATACTGTGAAATTGTTATTATTAATAGCGGTTCCGGATATCTCTTTGTCTTGCTTAATTGTTAGCAAGAAAATGTCAATAGTGGGCATCGTTGACTGTTTTTTCAGCCAGGCCTGCTGTTAGTTTGGAAGAGTGAAGACGGGCGTTTGTGGAATGGAGTGTAAATCGTGTTGAAATTTTCAGACGTCAGTCGAAAGCAGCAAAGTCGGGACCAGACAAAACCTGCAGACGACAAAAGCCGGAGATTTAAAAATACAGGAATGACATCATTTATTTTTGAGATTTTTTTTTGTACTCCCTCGTCGTTCGCAATAAAGTTTCGTATTTAAAAACGAACCCTCTTTGCCTTTGGGTCTTTCCAAAGTTTTATCCTTGTCTTTTCAACACTGCATAGTATATGTTTTGTGAGCAAAACCTTACTACTGAACTATTGCGTAATTGTTCAAAACAGTCGGTTTTGTTGAGAGTCAATGGCCGTTGTCCCTCAGTTGAGATTTTCAGTCTTAGACTTTTCATCTCTTTTCGGTTAAATGGACCTTTCTTGCAAAGGTTGAAAGAATTAGAATTCAGTCTAAAGCCAATGACTCAGGGCTGAACGAACGCTGTGACAAATAAATTTACGCGTATCAGAGCCATTTTACAAAAGCACTGTTGGACGTTGTTGAATGAAGATAAAGATAAACTCTATTCCGGCGGTTACTGATCGTTACTCAGTAACGATCCTTCATCTTCTCCAAACCAGAGTGATTGAAAATTTTTGACGCTCGCAGAAAATGGCGCAACTTTGAGTCGAACATTTGTCAATTCTTTCTGACAATATTTGTAAACCGCGGTGTTTCCTGATTTGCTTTTACGGTGTAGTCTTTGTCGCTAGGGCCATAACCCGGAAAAAAATAAGGACTGAGGCAATATCCATATGGTTGAATTTCCTGCCTAGCTATTTAGGGTCTTTGTGATGACTACGTTTAAACAAAACACTGGGATCAAACCTTAAATGACTGAGGCAAGTGCCTCGGTTTGCTTCATACTGCCTACGGCCCTGGTCGCGTGCCTTGAAAACTCCTTCTGTGGCTCTCAAAACTATTCTTTTCACCGCCAACTTATCTGTTGTTCCTGTGACCAAACAGAAAATCCAACGCGGACATTACTAGTACCTAAACGAGTTGCTTGCGTTGCCGGACGATTTATCCACCAAGTTTGAATTTACATCGAGATAACACGAAAAATACCTACCTTTACTGTCATGCGGTGAAAAGCAATCATAGATCTTTACTCTGCACATCGTCTGTTTAGCCAAACGATCACATTGTTAACCATTTTATGAAACTTTCGTATAGTGACACAATCAAATGTTAAAAAGAGAAAAATCGTTACAATATTAATATTGCAGAAATCAAAATACTTTCCATCAAAAAGTTGCGATAAAATGGTACTGAATGAAACGATTTAATTTGAATGGCCGCTTCTCAGTCCACCGACGTTAAACTAACAATGTGATGATTATAAGACTTCACAATGTACTTCAGTTCCGCCATTTTGTTCTAACTACCAAAACAACCGGTATTATTTAGGCACAACCCCCTGCCCCATGGAGCAAGCAGTGTTAACGTCTGGTTCATTGGGATGGCAGGGAAGCATTATATATTGCCAAAACGAAAAAATTCACCCAAAAGCACGTTCCACCTTGCATTCTGTATAAAGATGAGGACAAGCGACTGTGACGTAGGAGCTCATCTTTTACCTAACAGACAGTTTATATATTCGCTGCGAGGACTAATGATGTCTGCCAAATACCGAAGCGACTCATCCGCGATACGTTCCCTGGCAATACTAGAAAACATGTTTTTTTTTAACCCAAATGTATAAAATTTACAGTGTACCAACACTCAAGAAATAACTGTTACAGCAGTAAATGGGCAAATTTCGCTCCTTTGACTGGCGTTAGAGGGTGTTGTTTGAAATCAAATGTTTTTTCTTTATAAACGCGAATTGTCGCTTCCGAAGCAAATATTTCCTCCTTTCCGTTTAAAATAGCCGCATTTATTACCGAGGCATTATGGAACATTTAATAATCCTAGATTAAAGGGCCCCGACTTTGTCCTTTTTCGTTCCAATATCGTCGTGTTTCCTAGACCACAGCTCGCTCAGTGAAGTTCCTATTTTTGCCTCGAACATGGAGGGAAAAAAATCACTCGACACAATAAAAGTAAATACAATAAAGTCTTCAGATAAAACGATTTGTTTTCTAAATTGTTATAATGTCAGCTGTGGTGCTTTGCAAAAACTGAAAAAAAAAAAACTTTTTGTGTTTACCTCTGACATTTGGCGGTGTCTTTGATAAAATCTTTTAGTGTGACCATTCAAACCTGTCATTCTTCGACCGTACTTTCTTACGCAGTTTCAGAAACAGGTTCTAACTTTTGAGTTCGTGGACGAAATCGTATGGTGTGATCATTTAAATGAAACCTCTTGGACAGTAGTTTCAGATGAAATCATTTGTTTGGCAGTATCAACGAAAAAATAGGGATTTTTCAAATTTGATCTCTGGGAATTTTGGGCGTTAATCGCTGAATTGTAATCTACTTCCATCATTTTATTAAATCCACTAGAGTTATTTAACTTCAGACGGCTTATTCTGTCTTGCTTCGTAGATATAATTTTTATCCAGTTTATAGTGTAAGTATTCGTAGATGAAAGCCTTTAAAAGAGTTAAACAAGAATAACAAGTGGACGGAATATCTGTTTGGTGGTATAAGAACTAAACTCATTGATTTGTATACTGGCTGGAGAAGAACAGTGATACTGACAAACTATTCATGGTCCAGCCAAAGTAAACACTTGACCATTTTTTCATTTTTTATTAAACACTTTACTTATCCCAGTAACCTGTCAGCCCGGCAAACAGGCCCGCTCACTAATTCCACCACTGATGTTGCAAACCGTGTGCCGGCTTTCGTTGTTAATTGTTATTACTGATTCTTAAAACCGCGAGAGCGACTCCGGAATTGCTTAAAATTAACTTATATAATCCGGTTCTCAGTCAGAGATTCATTTCTTAAATAAACAATCGGGATATGTAACCATGTAATGCCCCTAGTGGCATCAGAGGGGCTTAACTTGTCTTCGCTAATCGGAGCCGTAACAAGACGCAAAATTTTAAAGCCTTCTTAGCCGATTATTTTTTCGTAAGATGCCGGCAAGAAGCTTGAAATATTTCACCGAAGCCACTGATACCTCGGTTGCCTCTATACATACCAGTTACGAAACTGAGGCCAAATGATCTTAATCTTAATGCGAGTATGATCTAACTTTTTCTTCAGGCTATTTATTGGACATTATTTCATTATTCATATCAGACACTTTGGATGAAATAATAGGGTGTGACTATTCAAATGATAACTTTTTCGCATTTCTTTCATTTGGTGTTACAGGTTCTATAAACTATAGAGTCTGTTTTTGTGACCATTTCACTAAAACCTTCTCCGATCAGACCTTTACATAGTCTTACCCAATTTTCCATAAATGTGCAAAACTGACGTTTGTTTTTTGGTTTATTTTATTGTCAGTTCATTTTTGTGAAATCTTGATTTGAGACACTCATAGCAGAAAGATGATTAAAGCATCTGTTTGTTTCCCTTCGTCATATTGCAAGAGAATTTATATAAAAGCATCATGAGTAAACGTTTTGGGAAGATAATTTTTTTTCCGTATTTTTAACCTGCTGCTTTGACTTTCCGATAGTCAATTCCAACCTGGCCTTTCTTTGTTTTAGAAACGCGTTACGCAGCTCACCTGAAACTGGAAAGTATTTTACTGAAATTCTTTTAGTTTGAAGACAATTAAGCAAATTTCGACTACTTTCATCCTCTCTGTTCTCTTAGAGCGGTTTTCATTTGAGTGTCGAAAAGTAATTGGTTTTGCACTTTCTACACGATGCGATTGGCTTAAAAGATTCGCGCCACCTTTTCATCCAATCAGAAGTAAAACCAAAGCCAATTGTGACGCGCTCGCATGCATTTTCCCGCGCTTTGCGTCAGCCACATGTAATTACTTCGAGTTTTGATTGGTTCAATGTATTGTCTGTGTCCTATGTGATTGGCCAGAGTAATTACTTTGGTTTTGGTTTTACGACACTCAAACGAAAACCACTCTAACACAGACAAGGGCGAACGCGACAAATAGCGAGCGCGATCAAAAGTTCGTATTTCAAGGAAATAGAACACAGTATACAGCGGAATTCCGATTTCTCGAACCCTCGGTTTTCTAACTCCCTTCTCCAGTCAAACAATTTAGACTATCCTCAATTTTCGACCTTACCCAGTCAAGCACTGTGGGCCAGTTATTTAAACGGAGTTTAGCCAGTGTTTGACAAAACTGCGGTCTATGCCATTTACAGTTTACCCAACGCTTTTATGTAAACACCATTTTAAAATCGTAAACAGTTTCATGCAAGCATATGGCGTAGACTAGAAAGGATTTAACCCACTACGGAAGAGATCTGGCGGACGTAAGATTTCGTAAACCGCAGCCGTCTAAGTTAGACTTCGTTGAAATAACCGACCATGCAATTCCAGCATTTAGATTTTCAAACCTTCCGCTATTTCGACCCAATTTTCCAGGACAGTTGAAAAATCGGGATTTCACTGCCAGAGAAAATGGGAGTTAAGAGTAGGCCTGACATTGGAGCATCGAAAATATGAAAACTGTAAAAGAAAAAATAGACGAAATTACGGAAACGAGACAGTAGAACTCGATAAAATTAACATCAAAGAAAAAACCCGTAGTCTACAACAATCAAAAAGTGCAGATGAAAACTTGTTGTACTCTTTTACTCTAAAGAACTTATGGACGAAGTTGTGCTTGATATAAAACTCTGCATACTCCGTACGTTTTCACGAATGGACCAAGAGAGCAAACACAGAATCAGATGCAATTTTGGATTACCCCAAAAAATATTTGTCCGCACAAACTGAACAAACCGATAATCCTACAGACATTAAAACGTAAAAACCACAAAGTTCAAACGGCAAAAATCGAAAAACACATGTCAAAATTAGCTTAAACCGCAAAACCAAAAGTCTCATCTCGCTCCCTCCCCCACGCACACACACACACACACACACAAACTTCCACTTTTAGTTACATTATGACATTTCTGTTTTTTTTAGTATAGGAATTGAAGAAAAATCTTTATTTGTTTGAAACTCTTCCTTTCACAAAACGATTCCGTAGCAATGTAAATTACTACTAACAAAAAAAAATTTAAACTAAAAACTAATATTCCATAAACAGGATTTATTAAACTTAACACAGTTTATCATTTACGATTCTAGTGAAACCGTCGTACGTGCTATATTTTTTGTGTATTTAATTTAACATGTTGTTTTAACTGCAAATGTTAGCAAAAATACCCATGGATCGAATATCAGCGTCACGGCTGGTGACAGATTGCCAGCTATATTTTACATTTTAATTATACTTTCTTTTCCATTATTTTAGTTTTCGAGTCAGCCGATATTAGCTGGAGGCGTTATTTAATTTGAAGTTTGCTGAGTGATTGAATTTTTTTCTCTTTTCTTTTTTGAGGCCAAGCAGTTCCCTGCTATTTGATTTTACTGATGCGGGGCTTTTGTACAGCTGGGCCGCCTATCTACTGAACAACTTACATCTTATCTGCGCTACAACAAAAACTTTAAGTCCATTAATGTTTTTACTCGACACTTGAAATGCAAATTAAGGCTAAAAGCCTTTACATTTGTGACGTAATACTGAATTTCCCTTCAGCTTACAAAACCATCCTTTCAATTTGTTTTACAGTTTTGTATTTTGCTTTGCTATAAAACTAACAAAAGTACAGTTGTTTTAGGCCGGAAGAAACGTTTTCACCTACTTCGCCGTCAGAATAAATGAAGGTCGGATTTATTTAACGGTCAATTTTCTAATATGATGGGTTGTTAGCCGAAACCACTTTGAAAACTTAAGAGACACACCGGTCCCTATCTTAAATAATCAAAAAAACAGATGAACACGTAGGAGTTTTTTTTTTTGCCAATTATAAGAATCTGACATCGAAAACGTCTTATCGAAAAAAAAATGAAAGAGATAATTTGAGTCAAAAGGGAAAAAATAAAATTGAGCTGGTTAATTGTTTTTCCTTTTATTGGATCAAAGATTATTCGATGGTAATCAGCTTTAGGGTTGTATTGTACTTAGCACGGCCGCAATCTTTCACGACTACAGACTTCTCTCTCTAGGTGCTATATGTTAGAGGCGTTAAGCAGGAGAAGCATCAACGACGGCGACGGCTGCGAAAACGTCACTTAAAAAGTGAATTCGCGCTGCCTCAAACTTAATCGCGCTAATTCCATTTCGTTCAATTCGTCCAATGTTGGCAAATTTTTTTGGAGTTGAGTACTACTAAAGGGCTGTGTTAAAGTACCGGAAAAGGAAGGCGTTGTCCTCTGTTCACGTACTCTTCAAAATCTGAAATTAGGCATTTTCATGTCGTAGTCGTATAGTGACGGCAAAGAAATGTACAAAAAAGCGTGATGCACTTGCAAAGTTATTGTTTTGTTAATCCAAACCTATTTCTTTTTTGCCGTTCTCGTTGCCGTCGCCGTTGTCGTTGTTTAAGCTCCCTGATATAAGCTACATGAACACCGGCTACGTGACCCTTTTCTTTCAAGTCTCGTTACCGGAACGTTGATCGTTATACGGTAGGCCCTATATTTAAGACAGAGACTGTTGTTCCAGGCACTGATGTCCGTTTTAGATGTCCACCGTTTAGAGAGTCAAAGAAAATGACCGTAGTACATCAGGACCGTCTTTAGGCTAGCAGGACGTCTACTGTATATATACGGCCCCCTAAGAACAATTTTGGTCGTTTACCAGGAAAACAAAAAAGCAAGGACTTAGCGAACTCACTTAGGGTGCATTCGATTGATTTTTTTCTCTGTGAAAAATATCTTCAACAAAACGTTTTTGGACCACTTGAATGCTACAATCATCTCAATTTCTAATCTCCACCTGATTTCTGGATTTTATATCTTA
Source organism: Porites rus (assembly GCA_964035705.1). Taxonomy (NCBI): domain Eukaryota; kingdom Metazoa; phylum Cnidaria; class Anthozoa; order Scleractinia; family Poritidae; genus Porites; species Porites rus. The sequence continues at coordinate 30,059,136 of OZ037998.1, read as the reverse complement.
CCAGGCAATAAAGGCCATAAAAACGAGTGATTTTTAGAGCTTCTTGCGATCACGTATTCCTGTTCCGGAATACGGTCAATCGACCGTGCCCTTAGTATGACGCATCAGGACTTTGGCCTATGATTAAACTGCCAAAATCAGTTAGGGAAGAGAACAAATGTAGTGGTATTAAAAGAGACTCTTCCAAGGGATAGCACCTTATTACTCAAGGTTCTAGATGCAACGACGACTTTCACCTGCGCCAATTTATACTCAACGTTCATTTTAGAGAAAGGTTTCGGAATTTACTTTTTCTGTAACAAGATAGTACAATAGATACTACTATACTTAAATTACTAATATATAGAAATAATTTCCTTTTTTGGCGCCATACAACTTTCTGTCAGGATAGTTACAAATCAAACAGCCATGGTCGTTAATTAAAGCTTTCCTTTTTTCCCGTGTTAGGTTCTCGAATGTTACGGGTCAGTGGAAGCAGTGTCCGTTTCGTAAATAAATCGAGTGCTTTTTAGCACTAAAATAACTTGTAAACTTTTAGAACGTTTCGTGAAAGGCCCATCTTGAGATGGCAAGGCAGCGTCGGTTGTTCTTGCATCCCCGTGACGAAGAATTTTCTCGTTGGTTTCGCTTCACTTGGGAAGGTATCACGAACTTCTAACTGTGAATATTTATTTGCTCTTTTGTTGTTATGCTTCAATCAAACTAGCCCAGAAGCTAGAAATATCGATCGAATGAGTATGTGAAGGTTTGGAAGATTTGGGACGCCGGGTAAAAGACATTTCATAACTCAAGCTTAGCGAGGGAGGTGTTCTCCTTTGGGGCAGACCATTTCTCAGAGAATGAGGCAGTCGCGAGATACGTTTGAATTTTAAAGCCAAACTCACACTTAAGTTAGCATTTAGAAACCTGAAAAAAGTTTGATGACGGGCGTTATCCCTTTCTTAGTCCCAGAGAGAATGATAGATCCTTTTAAGGTGGTTCTAACTTTTGAGGCTGTGGAAAAAAAAAATCTTGTGGTGTACCCCATTCAGATGAAACCTCTTCAGCAGTACTTTCACATGGTACTATTTATTTAGTACGTGGTTTTAACTTTTGAGTCTGTAGATGAAATCCTATGGTGTTACTATTCAAATGAAACCTCTTCAGCAGTACTTTCACATGGTACTATTTATTTAGTATGTAGTTCTAACTTTTGAGTCTGTGGACAAAATCCTATGGTGACCATTAATGAAACTTCTTTGGCAGTAATTTCACATGGTACAGTACTGTTCGTTTAGTATGTAGGTCTAATTTTAAATCTGTGGACAAAATCCGTGGGAGTAACCATTAAAATGAAACCTCTTTGTTAGCGCTTTCACATGATGCTATCAGGATTCATGTTTAATCCAGCATTTCACAAAAAATTGTGCCGAATTGTGTGTTATGCCACTTTTGAGAGTGAAGGGATTAAAGTTCCAACTCACTCAAAAGAGCGGTCTTTTAGTCCGGTCTCTTGATTCTTGCAGCTTGTGAAGTGTGTGGAGACAGATGTACTGGAAAGCATTATGGAGTGTACTCATGCGATGGGTGCAGTGGATTCTACAAGAGGACGTGCCGTCGAGCTGAGCCTTGGCTGTGTAAGGGCCAGGGGCAGTGCCCTGTGGACAAGAGTAGCAGGAATGACTGCAAGGCCTGTAGACTGAAGAAATGTATCGAGATTGGAATGAACCTGGAAGGTTTGCTCTTTATTTTGTTGGTACATTAGGGCGATGAAATAGATTCTAGGCTAGCGAGCTGAGTCGGAGTTCTAGATAGAGATGTACAGCTATTTAGCCTGCGAACGGCAGACGTTTCTCCTCGCTCATCGCCGCTGAGGGACGTTTCGCGAGGATCCCTATCAGCTATTTCGATCCCTTTATAGTCTCTCTTTCCTGTTACTGACTAACATTTAGAGAGACTTACGGGATAACATTAACGTCACAGGTTGTTCAAAATCAAACTTGTAGTCCTCCGCAGGATTAGCTCGGTCAGTAGAGCGTTTGACTTCAGAGCGGAAGGTCGCGGGTTCGATTCCAGCGGCCGGACCAGTACTCAGGGTCTAAGAATAACTGAGAAACTAATGAAGGTTTTGCCTTTGCAAACGGCTAGACCTTGTTCGCATGGCTCGGATGACTACGTAAAATAGCGGTCCCGCCTCCAGAAGTAGACGTAAAAATAGTATCCTCAGTATGTTCGTACTAAATACATTGACACTCAACTAAACTACTTTTTTCCAATCTTAAGGCCCCCAATAATACATTTATCGACTGCTGGGCAGAATATTAACAGTAAAAGTGATGTCAATAATTGTCAAAAGTAATTAAGCTTTGGCCTTGACAAGTTTACTCCAGCGAGAAATAATATTATGGGCAGAAAAGAACACAGATTTCCGGTGACAGACTTTTAGCCGAGGGTTTTCCGTGTGATAGCTCTAGTTTAAACGGTCAAGTCTTAAGGACCTTCAACGTTTCAGATAGCTTCTAGAAGGCTACGGGGTAGGGAAAACAGAACCCTAGGAAAGTACTGTTCTCAGCTTTAATTTCATTTCAATGATCACAAAGATTCATTCAGCATCTGCAAGTTACAATAGCATTTCATGATTTCCGGCAAACAGGAAAAAGCGAGTTAATAACTCCGGCTGTCTGGATGGTCGCACATTTTAGTTTCGGAAGAAACAAAAGCCGTGGGGTCCGCTCAATTTCAAACACTTTGCGACTTGTCGGCGGTTATTGCACTCTGTAGTGCATTGGATGTTTATCTCATGGACTGAAAACATTTGATAATATACTGCCAGTACTTATTAAGTTACACCGTGCTTTTTGTTCGGTGTTCATTACATAATTTCGCGTTCTTAATTATCTTATCAAATTGCAAGATGCTGAAGAATTCTCTGGTTTAGTAAATGACAGATGTTAAGGACAAAAAAGGAATGGTGTTGGAAATTTTGTTCACAATTGGAACTCTATTGGCGAAGTTTGTAGCTTTTAGGTAAAAATCATTCTTAATCTTAATATAAAGACAAATAAAACGATGTCATGTACTGTAATTCACCTACTCTGCGTTACGTAATTCACACTGATATAAGTAGTTTTCTAAGAGCAGCTTATTCTAATGTTTTAATTGTAATATAGAGAAATGAACTCGCTTAATAGGTGGTACAATTGCTCTTAACACTTTAGCTTGGTTAAAGAAACTTGCCGCCCGCTCTCTTCGGCTGTTCACAGCTTTTGCCTTGTTTATGGAAAACAAAACTGAATAATTGCGCCTTGTAAGTAACTTGAGCTCGCTACTTAGATTTTTATGTAGCGCACCTTTACAATTATACAGGAAAAATAAACTTATGGCCGTCTTTTTGTCATATTGTTAAATTTCAACTTCTCCGTGTAAATGTTGCAGACATTTCCGATTTGGAACGTAAGGAACTCAGTAAAGGATATGTTGTGATGTCAAATCCGTGATTGACATACAATCTTTCCATACTTGTTACCAAGCTTAAATGACTTAGTCGATGAGAGACCGGGGGGGGGGAAACTCCGCATATGAAAGGGGTGGGGATGCTCGTCGTCTAAATTTCGGATTTTGGTCTCACTTAGGGTGTTCTGGGCAAAACGCCATCATATTTAGCCGTGAAGGTCTCGTTTAGGGTTGCATGCGAAAAAATATAAAAATACATATTTGATATGCATATTTTTAATTCGTTTTATTTACTACATTCATATAATCCAAGTTTTCTATAACACCAATACTTAAAGAAGACGTCTTTGTCCATTGTTTTCATTTGTCTGTGTTTTAACATGGTCTCTTTTAGGGGTCAGAAAAAGCTTGGGCCACGCACAGATCGGTCTCCTTTAGGGGTTTAATTCAAAATTTCCGACGAGCATCCCCACACCTTTCATATGCAGAGTTCCCCCCCCCCCCGGGATGAGAGGATAAGCTGAGTTGGGATAAAAAGGTTCTGCGTTTATCTTTTTAGGCGTCTACCGTCGTTTCAGATTCAACGAAGAACTTGTTAAGTCCCCTCCAGCAGAAAGTTTAGCGGACGTCACGCAAGGCGACATGCGAGTGGACGTCACCCCTCCGCTCGAATCACAGGGTAGGTTTTTCGAAAGTACCAGTAATTATCGAGATCTGTTTCATTTGCCCGTATTTTTATTCGAGATCAACGGTTCTAATAATTTACAAAGTAATACAGGACGATAAAACTGTTCTTTTAGGTTTTGATTTTAAATGAAAATCGCCATTGCTTCAGTCTGGAAAAGTTGGCGGGACTTTTGACAAACTGTTCTTTATCAACTAACATTTTCCCGTTTCTTATTATTACGGCTGGTTTAGGTTATCCTGGTGCGACTCCACAGATAAGAATTGTTCATACAAAATCAGTCATGGTCAAAACGGAAGAGCAACAACATTATGACAAACAATACGAACAAAAACAACAACAGCAGCAGCCGCTTCAACAGATCGAAACACCTGAAACGGAAAATAACCAAAGAAGACCATCAAGCCCGAGGTACTTCGAGGATAGCCAAGGGGAGGAATTTGTTGCCTCACGCGCCAATTCGATGTCCGCCGCTAAAGATTACTTCAGCTCCACCCGCTCAGTTGCATTCTCCACCCCTCTCACATCAATGACAGCCTCTTCTATTCCAGGACCTGTGCGAGTAACCTTGGTACCGCAAGATAACAATTCAAACTCTATACACAGTGCAGTTCCATCTCAATCTCGCCACACCATAGCGACACCTCTATCAACGCAAAGGTTTCACCCGCCTTCGACTTTTCCGTCCATTCAGCAGAATGGCCACACAAGTCCCCCGACGCCCGCTCTCGGGTTTTCTACTTCGGATCCTGTGACAAACGACCACCGTGGGGCCTCCACGGCTTTAGTTTCCTTTAGAAACGCGCAGAGGCACTTTCAGCCCTCTCAGATGAGTATGTCCGAGCTCCATCAAGCAGTGGAACCTCTTTCATTCCACTCCTCTGAGCCCCTCCATGATGCGGCCTGTCGTCTCCTAACGGTTTCCCTAAGGTTCGGCCGTAGACTTCCGTGCTTCAGACGGCTGCCCTTCCGCGATCAAGTCATTCTTTTGGAGGAAAGTTGGAGGGAGATGTTACTCTTGGATTCAGTGTTCTGGGCGTTGTCACTTTCTTCAGGGGCCAGCAGTGATAGTGATCCAAGAGAACAGGAGATTAAGACAGCTCGAGAAGCTTTGCTACCATTAAGAACGCTTAAGTTGGACAGTTCAGAGTACGCATGCCTCAAGGCTGTCATTCTCTTCAGGACAAGTAAGTCATTTCCTAACCCCGTTCCCAGGTTCTCTCTCCTACCTGTCGCTCGCTCCGTGGGAACGAGGTTGGTCATTTCCAATCAATTTGGTCAAACACCATTTTTTTGCCAAGCTTTGGTTACGCCCAAAAATTGGAAAGAGAGCACAAAAGTCATGCAGGGGTGGGTAGGGGAGGAAAACGAAGTTCTTTCCTTCCCAACCTAACCCTCCTTCTATTTCTTTGTATTGCTTTGTCCTTACTTTCGTGCCCAGCATTAAAGTGATTTTACTAAATCCGTCGGCCTTGAAACAGTGTGTAACAATTAGTGCTAAATAGATACAAATTAACAAGAGAGAGAGTAATAGTTTTACTCTGCTATCTATTTCACGGGTAAGTAAAATCACTCTTTCACAGGAACGACTGCTTCGAAAGCTTTTTACAGGCTATTTGACAACCCGCCCTTGGTTCTTCAGGGGCCCAGTAGTTCGAAGGCAGATAAGCGCTAACCCAGGTTTAAATTTTAACCCGGGTTTCTTTTTCTTTTGTTCAAAAGCATTTTCTCGGTTAATTTTCTCTACCCTCTCTAGAGTATCCAGTCATCAAATTGTAGACAAAAAGAGTAAAACTGAATTTTCTTTTTCAGCTTTCATATCTGAATTCAAATTTCGCACCAACTCTTGGCGGTTATCTTGACTCTGCTTTGAACAACCCGGCCCTGCCATGAAATGGAAGATTTCGTTGCGCAACGCATTTATTTTGTTTTTCAAAACTGTTGATAAAATTCGATGCAGAATTGTTGAACAAAAACGAACAATTCGATTCATATTCGTGGCTTTTGTAGTCAGCCATAACCACGTTCTCTGCACTATACAACAATAGCTTGGGGATGTTCTCAATTACTAATTTACGCTTTTTTTTGCTCTGTCAAACTTAGTCTTGTTATACATAATAGCGGAATAAGAGGGAAAAAAAACAACAACAGGAAGCCAAATGTTTTTGTAATTGCTTTTCTTTCCTTAACCGATAGGTTCTTATGGATGCCAGTAAATTGTCTGTTGGTCCCTGATCAACCAAACAGGCTCTATAGCAACGCTAAAAATATATATGTTTTTTGTTGGTGTTCTGTTTTCTAAACAGATATTCATGGTCTCAAGTCTAAAGATCAAGTGGAACAACTTCAGGACGAGGCTCAGCTACTGTTGGCAGACTATGTCTGGTCCAGGCTCCCAATTCAACCCGCTCGGTTCGGCAAAATACTGTTAAGCGTTGCTTCCTTGCGCAGTCTCGCGGAAAAACCCATCGAACACTTGTTCTTTAACGCTGGCCCCGCCAAGGATGTGTTTGAGACAATCCTATCACAGGTGATAAGTTCCAACTAGAGGTCTGAACTTGGAAAGTAAAATATTAAGGAGTCCGTTACCCGGAACATTCAGCTCTCACACTTAGCCACGCCTTATGAAAGGCAATCCAGGAAACTTTTGCTTGTGGAATCTGGAATCCCACTAACGACTGGACTCCGGAATCCAAGATCCACTGACAAAGCACCCGAAGTAGAGGTTCCAAAGTACCAGAGTTAAAAAAGGAACGTAATAGACTGATCACGTGAAAGGACTAGTATTTTAAATTGCAATGAAAAACGATAAGTAGCCTTTTGTATAAGAAATATTAATATTTATTAGATTTTTTAATATTTTGTGTTATCAGATCTAAAATAAAGATGAAAATTGTAACAGAATAGTTCCTCCAGTTTCTTCATTAAAGTTGTTTTATAGCTCAGTAAGGTATAAAACAAATTTTCATTTCTGTAGTTTTCAGCGTTTATTCATCTTCAAGCGGACTAACTCAAGTAGGTTCGTGCGTATGAGGGGGGGCGGGGGTAATGTATTGTAGCCCTCTATACTGATTTTTGGTGGAAAATATTTCATAAATCTCTAAAGCTTCGTTTTAGGTATTTTGTATGACAACGCGTAGGGTCACGTGTAGAATTGCTACCTGCGTGCAAGGAAATAGCACGCGCAGGAGGCCTTCCTCCTCGCTGTAGGTCTGGCTCGTTCACCCTGAGGAAATGAGGGACAGTCGCTGATAGCATTTTAAGTAAACGGTCATTCTCATGCGGGAGCTCTGCTTTCTGACTGGCTTTTCCTTAGTAGACGATGAAGTCATGCTGAGCCAGGAGCCCACAACTTTAAAAGTCATTAAAAAAACAACAACAAAAGACAAAACAGTGTTTGAATGCATTTATTTCAAACAAATTGGTATTCTGAGCACTTCCTCACTAGGCAACAATTGTATGTATGTATGTATGTATGTAAATCTTTATTTAAACACGGGAAATCATCAGTTAAGCCTAAGTTAAAAACTAAAACTAATTACAACTGCTTTACATGATTGCCGTGTGGGAATCCGATATATCAGCTACCTTCTTGATATTTTGCTTAAAATGCTCAACGGATGCAGCGTTTTTTAAGTTTTTGGGCAAGTTATTCCATAACATGGCCGCGCTGTAAGAGAAGCTTCGTTTCAAATAATTGGTGCTTGGTTTGGACAGGGTCAACCTTCCCTCAGAGTTTCTTAAGTTGTAAGCAGAGTGACGCTGAGAGAAAAGACTTTGCAGATATTCTGGAGCAAGGTCATTCATGGTTTTATACATCATTACGGCTTTTTGTTTCTTTCGTCGAAGAGATAGCCTCTCCCAGCTGAGGGTGGAGAGAAGGTGGTTTGAGCTCGCATCAAAGGGTGATTTAGTAATAACTCTGGCTGCACGATTCTGTAATTTTTGGAGCTTATCACTCAAGTAACCACTCAAACAGTCCCAGACGGGGCTTCAGTTATCAAAATGAGGCATAATTAAAGCGTTATAAATTTGAATTGCAGTTTCTTTGGATATAAAGGGCCGCACACGTTTTAGGGCGCCTATAGCTGAAGAGACTTTCTTGCAAATCTCTTCAACGTGTTTACCCCAAGAGAGTTGAGCATCTATGGTAAGACCCAAGGATTTGGTATGATCGACTCTCTTGATAATTTGGTCATCAATTCTGATTTCTACATCGTCACATTGGGCAGATAGTCTTTGTCTTGATCCAATAATCATTAGCTCTGTTTTAGCAACATTTAGACTGAGCTTGTTAGCTTTCAGCCAACAGCTAAGGTTATTTAATTCAGGGGTTAGAGCTAGCTTAAGCTCTGTTAACGTCTTAGCAGATAACGTAAGGTTGGTGTCATCGGCAAACATTCTTGGTACGGCGCCCCGCAGGGAGTTGGGAAGATCATTAATGTAAATTAAAACTAGCAAAGGACCCAATATGCTACCCTGCGGCACGCCGCAACTGAGGGTACGAGCAGATGATAGTTTGCCACTGACATTACATCTTTGGGTTCGGCCACTTAAGTACGACTAGAACCATTTCATGGCTGCCTGATCGACACCCAGGTATGACATCTTACGCAAGATGATCTCATGATCAATGGTGTCGAATGCCTTAGTAAGGTCAATAAAGACAACGCCATTTAGAAGGCCATTGTCGATGTTTACTGACCAAGCATTTGTTGCCTCAAGCAAAGCCGTGAGCGTACTATGTAGAGAACGGAACCCTGATTGGCAACCTAGTAGCAATTTATTATCATCTAGATAATGGAAAAGTTGATTATAAACACTTCTTTCAAAAACTTTCGAAATTATAGGGATTACAGATATTGGCCTGTAGTTGTTAGGGTCCGATTTAATGCCCTTTTTAAAAAGTGGAGTCACTTTGGCTGTTTTCCAATCGTTTGGATATATCCCAGTGAGAATAGACTTTGAGAATATTGAGGTAAGAGAGGGTGCGACGATATTAGCAGCCATTTTCAACAATTTACTCGGAATCATATCAAGACCGGTGGCTTTCTTTTCATCAATTTTCGACAAAACGTTAGAAACAATATCAACACTCGGAATTTGCAGAGAAAACGAATGATCAGTGGGCTTAAATAAGACTCAGGATTAACATCGACAACAGGAATATCTTGTGCTAATACTTGCGCAACGTTTGTAAAGTGATCGTTAATAGTTTTAATTATCAGGTTAACGTGAGGAGGAGGCGTGGAAACGAATAGCCGCCAGTTATTTTTAGACTCATGGCGCCATGCAATCGTTGTTTTTAAAGTAGACAGGTGGAATGTTCGAGTGTGCGGGTTAATTGCTTATTTTGCATGCTCACTCTACTGGGGTCTGCCACTCCTGAGCATGGACAATATCCATGCCCCTTGGCTAAGGGGCTAGTCGTAGCCTACGTTTCCGGTGAACCATTGGTCTCATGAAGGAGCTCCGCTCTTAGGCTTGGCTGAGATGTTTTCAAATTGCCCACCGCGAACGACCTCGGACGTCTGAGAATCAGGCTATAATATACCGCGTTTAATGTAATGACAGAATACGACGACGAAACATTTGTGCGTGACAAACGTGACAGGGCTGATCACTTGCATGTTTGGTCGCGATCTTCTCTTAAAATGTCTGTGCTCTAGTCTTTTACAAAAAGAGCTATTCAAAGGAAGGTAAAAATTGGCGGAATTTTTTTTCAGACATACGGTTCGTCTTCTATCCTCTGCTGTCCAATTTGCGTAGGGTAAAACTGTCACATGTTTCTAGAGGGAAGTTCACTGCTGTCGTAATCAGCTGCCCTTCTGCGTGAAATGTCACACGTTTTTACCCACTAGTACCAAATATTAGTATGCTGTTTACTTGCTGACGAGGCCAAAATTTTAAGTTCACTTTCCTTTTGTTGACGTTATCAACAATCAAGGTCACTGAAGGAGAAGGTCTGCGAAGGTCATCGGAGGCCTGGAGACGAATAGCTAACAGTTATAAATAGACTCCGCTTTTCGCCTGGTACATTTTGTTTCCAAAATGGCTCTTGCTTTGGTCCTCTCCACGATTTTCATTGCAATTGTTTCTCTTTTGGGTTTGATATTCACGGCATTTTCCATTTACCTGGTTTACATTCACTGGAAGTTCAGCCATATCCCAGGACCAAAGAGGGACAGTTTTTTCTTTGGTAACGTACCCCTTATTCGCCGAGAGAGAGAAAAGGGAAGAATAGTGGGTGAATTGATGCAAGATTTGCACAATATTTACGGTCCAATAGTTTTGATGTGGGGCTTTCACCGACCTTTTCTTTTCGTTTCTGATCGAGAACTCGCTAAAAAGTGTCTTATTGCGTTAAATCTGCCAAAAAATCCCAAGGCTTATGTGAATCTTGGCTATCCATTCGGTCACCGATTTGCAGGCCGCGGTTTGGTAACGGAGACCGATCATGGCGTTTGGCAAAAGCAAAGAGCGCTGTTAAATCCGGCGTTCCACCGCCGCTACTTAATGAACTTGATGTCCGCGTTTAACAACAGCTGTGACTTGTTTCTGGCCAAGCTGGATGAGATGGCAGATGGAGAAACTGTTGTAAATATGGCAGAAGAATTTGCAAGGGTCACTCTGGATGTTATTGGAAAGGTATTCAATTCAACCTCACGCACTTAAGAATATACACTGTAGAAAGCTAAACCTCAAAACCAGTGGCTGCACCGCTAAGTGCCAGTAAGCTATGTAGCCTTTGGGGGGGGGGGGGGGGGGTACTCTGGGATTTCCAGTGACAGGGATGATCAAATAGGGGCAAAAATCAAGTCACCAAAAAAATCCCTGGACCAAAATTTAACCCCAAAACAATCCTATGCAGAATTTCCAAGCCACAAAAATTTCCAGAACACAAATACAGTTGCAAAACAAGTTGCTAAAATTTTCCTACCCAAAAAATTCCCAATATCGAAAATTTTAACCCCCCAAAAAATCGTTCGATCATTCCTGTCACTTGAAATCTGGAGTGCCCCCCTGGGTCATGTAGCTGCATAGCCCCATAGCTACCTAGCCATGTATATGCCTTGTTCTTTAAGCCCACAGTGGCACTGAAACCTTATTAAGACACATAGTCACTTATTCATGTATCTAAGTAACCTCATAGCTGTATAGCCGCATAGCCATTTATCTGTCTCGTTCTTAATAAGGCCAATGCAGAATTTAAAGCCACATGGCAGTGTAGCCATGTAGCCAGTCCAGCTTTGGAGTGGCCAGGTATTCTGTAGCCTGCCTTACAGCTGGCCCATGCATCATCCAAATCATTTGTATGGACTGTCTGCGAATTAGTGAACAAAAGTTCGTTCTGATATCCAGCAGAGTGGCAGGGATATATATGAGCGTTTCTGACAGGCAGGCTTCTTATGGCAAAGAGCGCTTATGGTAAACAATGAAAGAGCAGTTTGAACTAGAAAATCTTCTTCAGAACAACGACAACAACAGAACCATCGGTGGCAGGGGGGGAGTGGGGGGATGCTGCCCCCCTGGACCTGTTGAGGCAGACAAATCAAGTCTGTGGATGCATTTGTTTTCTTTAGACTCAGTTATTTTGATTGTAGTAACTTGCAATTGTTTGCCATTTCCAAACTGGAGACATCTTTATAGGTTAGTTAGCCAAATGTCATGCAGTATTGTGAAATGTTTAGTGTACTAGTGCTTGGATATACCTTGTGTTTCAAATTAACAGGACCTCAGAAATAAGCAATTGTAAGACTGAAAACACATGCCTTTTCACACTTCTTTGAGGTTGATTTTTCGGAGACATATCTCATGACAACGGCTGAAAATAGCATTTTAGAGCCTCCAAATCTAAAAGTTTTCTGGAGGAGGATACCCTAGACCCCCCCTACAAGGCTCGTACCTTTGGCACCTGCATTAATGCCCCCCTGTTACAAAAAAGCTAGCTATGGCCCTGAACAAAATGCTTTGAGAGAATTCCATAAAGGCCAAAATGTGTTTGTAAATTTGTCGATTGGTTTTCCATTTTCTTCCAATTGCTGCAAATGCACTGCCACGTATTCTGCAATCTAGCTGAAAGTTCTAGCGTTAAAACAAATCAGGAAATCACAATGTTCCCAGACAAAAAAACTATACACACATAGCTATTCAGATCCAGGCATTTTGGCGAAAACCAAAGATACTAACCAGCTTCATAACCTCTAAATGTGCAACTCAAAGCAGCAAAAATAATACATGCTCAGTCAAAGTTTAGAATACTTCATGCACTGCATAATCTGTACTCTAAGAGAGAAAGGAAGAAAAACCTCTGTTGTTCAAGCTGACTCTAAGGCCACGTTTCATGCTCTCATGAGCTCATTCTCTCTTGCCTTTAGCCATGAGTCAGGCTAGGCCTGTCAACAGGTTATTTCAAATCAGACTAATCACAGACTAATCACAAATTAGCTAATCAAAAATGTCAACGTATGTGGTTGCAATTCTGACGGTATTTGAACATGATATTGTGCACTAATTTGCAGATACTCTATACAGAAGGTTTAGAGTACATGTAATGCAGGCTAGTATTCTGCAGTTGCTTCCAACTTAACAGTGTATTTTCGTGAGTATGTAGCTCCACTAGATCCACCTAGCTACATAGCTGTATTAAGTGACATACAGTGGAACCTCAATACAACGAAGGGCCAAGGGACTGGCAAATATTGTTCTCTATAGTGAGGTTTTGTTATGTCAAGGTTCTTTTTCATATACTTTACTATTACTGGGATAAATAAAAAATTGTTCATTATACCGAGGACTTTGTTATTTAGAGGTTTGTTATATCGAGGTTCCACTGTATATGACTTGTTCTTCAATAAACCCAATGCAGCTCTGAAAGCCACATAGCAGTGTAGCCACATAGCCAGTCCAGCTTTTAAGTGGCCAGTTATTCTGCAGTTACTCTAAAGTGGTATTAATGATCCTTTTACAGGTTGCTTTTGACATTGATGTCGACGTTATAAGAGATCCTAACAGTCCATTTCCATCAGCAGTTTCCAAAGGTCTAAAGGGGGCCCAGGAAAGCATACGTACCCCATTCTCCCAGCTGTTGGGGTTGGTATTTCCATCCCAGTCAGGTTTGGCTGAAGCAATAAAATTCATTCGTGAGTTTGCAGGGAATGTTATCAAGGAAAGACAGGAAGCTGTTTTGAGAGGAGACGAAACTCCCAACGATATACTTGCTCACATCTTAAAAGTAGCAGAATCAGAGTCCAGCTTAAGTTTTGAAGATCTGATTGATCAGTTTCTCACATTTTTTGTTGCAGGTAAGACATTTTATCAATTTTGGTGGATTTTTTTGTGGAGTTGAACTAATAGGTGGTACCTATTGTTTACATGTGTCTCAGAAAGTTTGATCCTGTCTTGAAAACTTTTGAGGCATCTGTGAAGAGAAGATGACGCCCTGTTTTTGTATGTTTCCCCTTATTTTGCCGTCATCTACTTTTTCCTTTGTTTGTTACCCTTATCCTTGTCCTTTTATAGGTCAGGAGACCACTTCAAACCAGTTATCTTTCACTCTTTTTGAAATACTGAAGCATCCCAATGTTGAAAACAGGTATTTATATATACACTAGTGTAGGTCAGATTATTAGAAAGACTGGATCAGCATGATCTGAATCTTCTACTAAACATTTCCAATTACATTACAAAACTGTTTGACATACACATTGATATTAGCTGTCTTTTGTTTGCTCCTGTCCTTAGAAGTTTGTATGTATCTGACCCTAACAAACATTAATAAGGTTTTTTAGGGTAAGATACCTATAAACTTCTAAGGACAGGAAGACCATTAATGTTGATTGTTTTGCATAGAATTGTTCAAGAAATTGAAACTGTGCTTGGCTCCCGCCAGTTTGTGGAACACAAAGATCTTGGAAACCTTCAGTATCTAGGACAGACACTCAAGGAAGGCCTCCGCCTTCACCCACCTGTCGGGGAGACAACAAGAATCACTACAAAGGAAGAAAACCTTGGAGGATTAACCATACCTGCAGGAACCTCAATCAACGTTAGTTGGTTCATATTGCAGCGTCTTTCAGATGCATGGTCAGAACCAGAGAAGTTTGATCCTGACAGGTTCTCCCCTGACAAGCAAATTCCACAGTCTGTTTACTATCCATTTTCTGTTGGACCAAGGACCTGCATTGGACAAACGTTTGCTCAGTTTGAGGCGCGAGTGCTTATGGCTCGATTGCTGCAGGAGTTTGAGTTGACACTGTTACCAGGGCAACATAAAATGATACATGAAGAAAGGCTGACGCTTAGACCCAAGGGTGGTGTCCTGTGCACCATCAAGAGAAGAGGGCTCAAACAGGAATAGGGGAAATTGTGGTGTCCTGTTTTTGTGAAACACAGGGGACCCAATGAGGAGTAGTAATACTGAGTTGTTCTTGCAGTATTCAGACATCAAAAAAGGAGGCACAGAAGTACCTTTATACTGACTTTGTTGTTCCTTTATAGATATTGTATATAACACTCTTTCAAGGATCACAACTAAAGCCTCCCAAATATTCATAAATCATTGACAAAATTCAGAGCAAACTTGTGGAAATTAACCATCATTGTGGTATTTTTGATACAGTTTCAAATGCTGAACAATTTTGATAGTAAAGTTCTCGCAACAATATCAACACTTCTAAAGTTAAATAATGAGTACATTCAAATTGACCAAAATTGCAGTTATTAGTACATACAAGAAGATAGGAGGCAGTCACAAGAGAGAGTTATCTAAAATAATTTTAAAGTGAATAGTTACTAATTAAGAACTCTAGTTTAAGCTGAAGTGGCACATATATATACTTGAAATAGAGTAAAAATTTTGCCTTGTTCTTAAAGTTCATATGTTGTTAGAAAATTATGTAGTGTACTTACACTAATATTTTTAAAAGTATTAATTCCAGAATTGTTAGGGGTGGATTTCTCCCCGTCAATAGGGTTTTAATTCTCCTTAGAATCAGTAATGCAGAGTTTTTTTTTCTTCAATCAAATATGTTTTTTCTGAAATTTGGCATATAAAAATCTGCATTGTAAACTTTTTTTTTCTCTATAGGCTGTCAGGGCTAAAAAAACACTTGAATTCCAGCTTGTCCTTTTGGCAAGCACCTCTCACATTTGCTTGCATGCGACAACTTCTTGCTTGCTTTAGTTAATGATTTTGTTGGTGGATAACTTGCTCGGGGGGTATTCCTGGGAATTCTTGTTGGGGATGTGCCACCCGGTTCTCCAAATGCTGACCCTATTTCAGACCAAAAATGTCATTTTCCACACCCCTTTCCAGACCTGGTCTCTAAGAAATTATATCATCATTACTTAGATTTGAACAAATAAAAGATTTCTTAAAATCCACTTCGAACTCATATATTACTCTTTCTTTCTTATTCATATGGGATTGAAACGACAAATACGCATTCGATTCCAGCCTAAAAAGGGGAAAATGTACAGTGGTGGATCAGACCTTCAGATAAGCGCGGGGGGGGGGGGGGGAGGGGTTCCGGTCAGACCCTGGGATAAGTGGGGGCTCGGTCTCAAATAAATTTTTCTTCGGCCTTTCGTTCCTTGGTTTGGTATAAAAAATCACCGGGGGGGGGCCTCCCCTGGATCCGCCACTGATGTATACCCGTTTTCAGACCGAAACGGCGCAAAACCCTGCCCTTTGGGGCGGCACATACCTATATAGCTTATATAAGGGAGTAACCTCCCCATCCCCCGGGGATAACTTGCCTGGTTTCTTTTGGCGGATCTCTGAGGGGGGCCCGGGCCCCTACCCTTATTTTAAGACCAAAGTAAGGCCCGAAGAGCCGAGAAAAATGTTTTTGGAAAATGGTTTGTTTTCTTTTTCAAGAAAAAAAAAGGATATCGTATAAAATCAACTTTCCTTTAAAAAATGTTTGTATAGTAAATATTGACAGAATTATTGATTCAGCTGAGTCAATCTTGATACAAAATTGCAGTAATGTTAAAAAATAAAAAATGATAGCGATGAAAGATGTTCGTTAAGTGCGCAGAAAAGTTATTAGCTGCGAGTTTTAGGCCCGTACTGTAAATTACGGACTATAATCATTATATCCAACAAGCGCGAGTGGAATAATTGTCTTATTAAAAACGCCCACAAAATATCGAGCATTCCTCCAGACTTTGTAAAAACAACTAATTTTCAGCTTGTTTTTAATTTTGAGCAGGCGCGTACAGTTACCATATTTGGAGAGCATGGTGTGATGGCTCATATACCACAATGGCTAAGCCAATCAGAGCTCTAAAATTGCATTACCCAATGATTCAGTTTTTAATAAAAAGAGGATATTACATGGCCGCGCGGAAATACGAAATTTCTATTCGAGTGTTAAAAAATATTTCACGAGTGAGCGCAGCGAACGATTGAAAGATTTCCTAAACACGACAAGAGAAACCATTTCACCTTAATAGATATGTAGCCATAGCAACGGTGAACTGTTTACGTGTGAAGATAGCACGTTATTTTCACGTGAAAATATCATGTTTCCGCGCGAAAGCTCATCTGGTATTACATTGGTGTTTATATAATAAAAATACATATTTTTTCAAACAATACTACGGTGTGCGTACCCTATATCAAAAAAATAATTCATAGTATACCGTTTTGTTTCTGAACGAAAGAGACAAGTTATAAATGAACAGACACGATTTCTTAGTATTGCGTTTCTGTGTAGCGAATTTAAGTAAAAGAATATTTACTCTGGAACAAATTTTTGTGGGGAAAATATTTGCGGTAATGTTTATTTGCGAGAACTTATTTTTGCGGGTTGCTAAACTAGTGTAAATAAGAATTCGTAAAACGTCGCTATTTTGACTTTACAATTTGATGACGTCACTTTGAAAACCATCTATACGTACTCGATGCCAGTGTGGCAGCGTAAGTCAGACGGAGTTATTCAAATCAAATCACTGGAAAGACAACACCGCCGTGCTGCCAGGATCATATGATATGCCAGCAGCGGACGTTTTAGCCACCGTTAAGTGGGACACCTTAACACATCGATATAAACTATCTTTAATTAAGCTTTGTTTACAAAGGTTACTATGTTATGCTTCCACACGCTTTAGCTGAACAATTGATAATTCACAGCAACAGATCTGTGTCAAGAACGAAGCACGGGTTAATGGCTCCGAGGTTTGCGTCAAATTACGATAAAAACTCCATTGCCCATAGAGAGGCTGTCCTCTGGAACGCTATAGGTTGCAACCTCTTTCCCAGGTTCTCTCCTACCCGCCCTACGGAACGGTAGGAGAGAACCCTGGGAGCGAGGTTGGTCGTTCAAATGGTTCTATTTTAGATTGAACAGACATGAAATCTTTACTGAAAAAAGTCGTCAAGTATTGCTCTTTTAGCGATTTTAATTTTAGCCCCACAAACAATGAACAACAGTCTGAGAATTTTCAATATTTCTAATGTGTATTTTATGATTGAGCGATTTTATTCCCTATTATTAATAACTTTTAACATTTTATTTTATTTGTAATTTTT
Source organism: Porites rus (assembly GCA_964035705.1). NCBI lineage: Eukaryota > Metazoa > Cnidaria > Anthozoa > Scleractinia > Poritidae > Porites > Porites rus. The sequence goes on along the minus strand of OZ037998.1, from coordinate 30,041,479 downwards.
GCACACGACCCCACAAGCGTGTATAAATAAGGGTTGTATGTATGCATGTATATAGACTACGAGTAGTCCCCCATTTTTCCTCAGGGATAGTAGAGGGAGCGAAACGCGAGCGCGCGTGAAAATCACCCCGCCGCGTGTCGCCTTTTCTCGCGTGTCGAAACGTTCTCTTCAATACATCCCGCTAAATTTCCAATAAACAAAAATAATCTTTTCATTTCAAAAAGCTGACAAATCGCTTGTCCATGGCGGCTTTTCGCTAAGTGTCGAGTACCGATGTTCTGATTTACGTTGATGTTATCTCCAACAAACAGTCCATTTTTTCCAGTCAGATCCGCACGCCGTCATTCTCGATTTGGCTTTCACTAGTCTCCACTGCTCGATCTCCAATTATACTTTGAAAGAACTCTGATTTCATAAACCTTCGCACAACCACGACTCAAATAAATATCAGTTCAAGGCATTTGTAATCTGCGACCACAAATCAGATGAGACCAGATTGACGCACGTAAACAAAGTATACCTGGTTTGATTGATGTTTCGAGTGCCAAGTAATTAACACTACCAGCACCGCACCAATCAGAAACTGCGTTCGTGGGCGAACGCAGTTTTTCAAAATCGTGGGGTTTGCGGGCAAGCGTTTCCTTCTTTTCGCTCCCTCTCCCCTGGAGTCTATCTTTTTGTCGAGGGTCGAGGGTCGAGGGTTCCATGTCGAGGGCGAGGGTTCCATGTCGAGGGTCGAGGTTAACCTTTTTTTCCCAATTTTTTTTTTTTTTGTAAAAGGTAATAATCGATGCAATCAATGTCATTAAAAAAAATAAGAAGAATTTAAAAAACAAATGGCGCGTGAACATTCTAGTTGTTGGGTGGGGAGGGGGGTTGGAATAGAGAAAAGCTCTGAGACATGTCAATTTGTTTTCGAAGAATGACATTTATAACACCCCGGAAACTTGAAAACACTGATTTAAAAAAAGCTCAGAGACATCTCAATTTTGAAAACACTGATTAAAAAAAAAATGTTGTAAACAAAATTTAAAATGTCGTACAACAAGAATGAGTGCGTTGAATTATGAATTTCTGGTCCAACCAACAAAAATGGAAGGAAAAAACTCTTATTGTGTTGTAAAATGTGTCATAACATTTGTCATAAACAAATGAAGGAGTTTATTATTGCGGCGCGACTCGGGCGATAGCATGAACCATCTAAATTATCACTCTAGCTACGCACCTACGTACCTAAGTCACGATTTCCGGTGTCGGTGATTGTTTTAATGACATTGCATCGATTATTACCTTTTCCAAAAAAAAAAATTGGGAAAAAAAATGTCACCCTCAACATGGTACCCTCGCGTGGACATATCTAGCCTGTTCCAGGCGTTCAGATAGCTGAACGCTTGGAACAGGCTAGGACATATCCACACATATTAGCTCTACTTGTTGGGTTGAGAGGGGGAGGGGACGGGGGGAGGGGGACAGAACAAGTTACTTGATAACGGGAATAACAAAATAACCAATAAAGGTTATGCGGCTAACCTAACCAGTTTTTGGCTAGGCGGACCGACCCATCTTCATGATATGGAGGCGATGAAAAACGGAACATATTGATACACTTTCTAAGCTGCAGAACATAACGTTGGTAATTGAAGGAGTTTATTATTGCGGCGCGACTTGGGAGATAGCATCAAACGTACCTGGGTCACGATTTCCGGTGTTGCTGATTATTATCGCCGACTTGTATTTTACAATTTCGTGGCGAGTTTCTACTTCATTGAAAGCACGACAATTCGGTCGCATACAGTGGGATAGCTTAAAAAACAAGAATCTGTGAAATATCCATATTCTCTTTATTGCGGCGCGACTCGGGCGATAGCATCAAACGTACCTGGGTCACGATTTCCGGTGTTGCTGATTATTATCGACTCCTAAATGCATTGAAATCACTTTTTCGCTTATCCAGAGTACTTTCAAATCTCTAGAAATGCATTCTAAGCGGCGCTATAAAAGTTGTATCTGTTCGGTCGTCCTAGGGCAACTTGAATCTTTTTGCAATCACTTAGGGCCTCAGTATTATTTTATATTACAACATTTTTTTTTTAAATCAGTGTTTTCAAGTAACGTGTTCTGGTATGGGTTTCCGGGGTGTTACAAATGTCATTCTTCGAAAACAAATTGACATGTCTCAGAGCTTTTCTCTATTCCAACCCCACCCCCCCCCCCTCCCTACCCAACAACTAGAATGTTCACGCGCCATTTGTTTTTTAAATTCTTCTTATTTTTTTTAATGACATTGATTGCATCGATTATTACCTTTTACAAAAAAAAAAAAAATTGGGAAAAAAAGGTTACCCTCGACCCTCGACATGGAACCCTCGACCCTCGACCCTCGACAAAAAGATAGACTCTCTCCCCTGTCATTCCTTTTTTTCCTCTCGTCTCAACTTTACTGACGAACTCGCGCGGAAACGCTTGCTACGCAGGCTAAAAGATTTTTGCTCTGGAGTCTGCGTCTGTGTTTTCGAGGTCTGTATTGGCTCTTTGTATATTTCTCTCTGTAAAGGCTGGATTAGATGTCATTTGCTTCTAAAGTTGTTCTTTGCGTGATACAACGGTTGAGTTACCTTGTCAACTGAACAAAAGGCAGAATTTTTTTTCACACTTCGCCGATTTCCGTTCAGCAAAATCAGCTGCAATGAGATTGTGAGGGTAACCTCTGGTACGAACGCTTGTGTGTTGACTGAGTGGTTTGTTCTAAAACTGAAGGGTCTTCACCCCGGGGGGGGGGGGGGTACTCCCATACATTACCTATACGGGTATGTGCCGCCCAAAGGGGTCGTGATTTTGAAGCTCCTGATTTAGAATGGGGTATCCATTTCAGAGGCGTTTTTTAGAACGGGGTATAATATTTCGAACGCACGAAAGCTCTACTTTTGTAAGCAGACATTTGAAATTATTCAAGGACAGATTGCTTTTAAACATACGGTTCAATGCGTTAAAAAGCAAACCGTTGTACTCTTGTTGCACCTTAGAACGGAGTATAAAAAATTGGCCCATTTCTAGAACGGGGTATCAGTTTTAGGGCGAATTCTAGAACGGGGTATAAAAAATTGGCCCATTTCTAGAACGGGGTATCAATTTTAGGGGAAATTTTTTCCAGAACGGGATGTCAATTTGGAGTCCCGGGCGGCACATACCCACCGAAAAAATACCCAAGTGCCCCCCCCCCCTCCCCGGGGTCTTCACCTCTCATGACACTTTTCTGATCTTTTCTGGAGCTAAGTCAAGCGCGAAATTTCTCTAGGTCAAGATCTGGAAGTCTGCTGTGATTGGTCTACGTATTTTCCGCTCAAATCAGCAGACGTTTATAAGCGGGGCAGGAACGCGTGACGAACCCCTAAGAATGTCTGCGGCGAAGGCTAACTGCGTAAGTTGCCTACTATGACATCAGTAGCCCGCGTAACAAGCGTTTTCGTTTATGCAAAAACTTCTAAGTTGACCACGTTCTTTTGGTAGACTTCGCCAACAATCAAGGTCATAGAGGGCGAAGGTCTGCAAAGGTAGACTCCGCTTATGCGCCTGGTATATTTTGTTTCCGAAATGGCTCTTGCATTCGTCCTCTCTGCGATTTTCATTGCAATTGTTTCTCTTTTGGGTTTGTTATTCACCGCATTTTCCATTTACCTGGTTTACATTCACTGGAGGTTCAGCCATATCCCAGGACCAAAGAGGGACAGTTTTTTCCTTGGTAACGTACCGCTTATTCGCCGAGAGCGAGAAAAGGGAAAAATCATGCATGAGTGAATTGATGCAAGAATTGCACAGTATTTACGGTCCAGTAGTTTTGATGTGGGGCTTTCACCGGCCTTTCCTTTTCGTTTCTGATCGAGAACTCGCTAAAAAGTGTCTTATAACGCTAAATTTGCCCAAAAATCTAAGGGTTTATGGGCATCTTGGCTATCCATTCGGTCACAGACTTTTGGGCCGCGGTTTGGTAACGGAAACCGATCATGGCGTTTGGCAAAAGCAAAGAGCGCTGTTAAATCCGGCGTTCCACCGCCGTTATTTAATGAACTTGATGTCCGCGTTTAACAACAGCTGTGACTTGTTTCTGGCCAAGCTGGATGAGATGGCAGATGGAGAAACTGTTGTAAATATGGCAGAAGAATTTGCCAGGGTCACACTGGATGTTATTGGAAAGGTATTCAGTTCAACCTCACATACTCAAGAATATACACTGTAAAAAGGCTGGGTGTGTGCGGGAACTGTCACGAATCTTCAGTTTGTTTTGAATACCCCCAAAAATCCCTACTTAGATCAAGCTACCCAAAAAGATACTTGCCAAAATTTTCCTACCCCAAAAAAACCAAAGTTGAAAATTTCAAACCCCCCAAAACCCTTCGATCATCCCTTTCACTTGAAATCTGGAGTACCCCCCCCCCCCCAGGTCATGTAACTGCATAGCCCCATAGCCATTTAGCCACATAGCGACCTAGCCATGTATATGCCTTGTTCTTTTAGCCCTCAGTGAAGATACATAGCCACTTAGTTATGTATCCACCTACTGGCATAGCTAGCTGTATAGCCCTGTAGTCATTCATTTATGTCTTGTTCTTTAATTTATAAGGTCAATGTAGCTCTTTAAGCCACATAGCAGTGTAGCCACATATATGTTTTGTTCTTCAATAAGGCCAATGCAGCTCTTAAAGCCACATAGCAGCAGCGTAGCCATGTAGCCAGTCCAGCTTTTAGAATGGCCAGGTATTCTGTAGCCTGCCTTGCAGCTGGCCCATGCATCATCCAATCCATTTGTATGGATTGTCTGTGAATTAGTAAACAAAAGCTTGTTCTGATATTCAGCAGAGTCACAAGGATTTCATTAGCATTTCTGACAGGCAGGTTTCTTATGGCAAGGAGCGTTTATGGTAAACAATGAAAGAACAGTTCAAACTAGAAAGTCTTCTTCAGAACAACAACAACAAAATGCTTTGAGAGAATTCCTTCAAGGCCAAAATGTGTTTGTAAATTTGCTGACTGGTTCAATCATTGCAAATTAATGCACTGCTTTGCATTCTGCAATCTGGCTGACAGTTTTAGCGTTAAAACAAATCAGGAAATCATGATGTTCCCAGACAAAAAAACTATACACACGTAGCCATTCAGATTCAGGCATTTTGGAGAAAACCAAAGGTACTAACCAGATTCATAACCTCTAAATGTGAGACTCAAAATGGCAAAAATAAGGCTTGTTCAGTCAAAGTTTAGAATACTTTATGCACTGTATAATCTGTGCTCTAAGAGAGAAAGCAAGAATAACCTCTGTTGTTCAAGCTGACTCTAAGGCCGTGTTTCACACTATCATGAGCTCATTCTCTCTTGCCTTTAGGTATGAGTCAGGTTAGGCCTGTCAACACTTTATTTGAAATTGGACTAACCACAAACTGTGTAAGAAAAACGCTAATCAAAAACACCAACATACGTCGTTTCAACTCTGCGAGATTTGAACATGATACTGTTCACTAATTTGCAAATACTCTATACAGAAGGTTTTAGAGTACATGTCATGCAGGCTAGTATTCTGCATTTGTTAGTATGTCAGTAGCTCCACACAATCCACGTAGCCACATAGCTGCATTAAGTCACATATATGTCTTGTTCTTTAATAAGCCTAATGCAGCTCTTAAAGCCATAAGTAGTGGTGCCACATTAGCCAGTCCAGCTTTTGAGTGGCCAGGTTTTCTGCAGTTACTTTAAAGTGGTAT